>JACEGR010002466.1:0-128524 GCA_014170235.1 Listronotus bonariensis | reverse complement strand
AGAACTTTCTTATAGCAACTTTTCCAGTTCTACGAGATGACGACTACAGATTTTGGATGCCACGTTTTGATTACGAAAAACCATAATCTACTTTGTTTTTCATATAAAATGATATACCTTGATAAAGGTATTTAAGCTAAAATGGTTTATAACAATCGATTACTGCTTAATAAAATCCCTAACTTAAAAAAAAGTCTTACATTTTTAAATACAATTTATTGGCAAAAATATACACAGTTGCAAACTTTGTACAAAAATACATATATCGAAATTTATTTATACACACTATATAACAACGTACAGCTATGGTCTATATACAGGGTATTCCATGTAAATAATACTATTTTAAATATGTACTAAACCTAAAGTATTATACAAGAAAATCTTTACACATAATTTCTTTTAGTAATTGTCATTTGAAGACCTTTGTAGTGACTACGTTCCATTATTACATCTCGGATGAGAGAGAAAACCGTTTTCTTTATGTCACGGAGTAGGCAGAGAGCTAATTCGATAACTTTTGTTTTTTTTTAATTAATGAAAAATCCTTATCACACAGATTTACTTAAAATGACCCAAAATCAATAAAAAAACAGAATTAAAACGATTTTACTCAAAGAAAGCAAAAATGTTATATTGGAACGTAGCCACTCATAAAAATCTTATTTTCACTATTATTTATTGTTTTTTTAATAAAAAAAAACATTGCCAATAAAACACTAGCCAATAGTAATTTATACAGGGTGTTCATTTAAAAACTTAGTACCACTCAAGTTATCTGCGAAAAGAGACTGATTTGAGAAAATTTACGAAACACGTCAAGATATTTCCGAAAATAATAAAGTAAGATGTACCGAACCTGATATTTTCTTAAAGCTCTTTAAAATATCTTTTTATTGGTAATATAATATACAGGGTGCTTTATTAAAAAATCTACACTTTTTATCATACCCTGTATATTATCACTAGTATCACCATTAAAAAGATTTTTAAAAGAGCTTTAAAAAATACCACATTAAGTACATCTAACATTATTAGTTTTTTTTCTTTAAATAATCCACGAAGGCCAAAGGCCTAAATACTAACGTACCGTGGGTGTCTTAAGCGAGGTAAGAAGGAGTTCATTGACACGGGACTTAAATACTTCAAGATTTGGGGGAGAAGTAAAGACCTCCGCTGGCAGCAGGTTTCGCATTCTAGAAACTCTAGGGATAAAAGAACAAAGCAAGTGTGAAGTTCGGGGCCTGTCCAGTTGGACCGTATGGGAATGCATATGCGCGGCACCACGAGTCTCTCTGCTGGGAGTTGCAATTAGTGGAGGGACTATACTGGATAACTCGTCGGAGCAGAAGCCGTAAAAGTATCTATAAATAGCGATAGATCTCCTACAGCTCGACGATGAGCAAGCGAAGGAAGTCTTTTAGTAAGTAGAGGATCATTAATAAGACAAACAGCTCTTCTTTAAATGGCATCAAGAATGCTGAGGGTTGTAGGGGATGCCATTCCCCAGACATGAGAACAATATTCCAGAGAGGGTCGAATTTGGGACACATACAAAGTGTATAAATTGGAAGGGGAAAAATACTTTTTGGCTCGGAAAAAAACCCAAGCTTTTGGAAGCCACCGTGGCTATATATACGATGTGTTTATGCCAGTTGAGGTTGTTCTCAAATGTGATGCCCACAAGGTTGAATGTGTCCTGGCTCTGCAAAACCTGGCCACTCATAAGCAAAGGGTGAGTATTTGATGATTTTTTCCACGACTAGGAACATGATTGAGTTTGGATGCATTAAATTTAACGAGATTTTTGGCGCCTCATTCCAATATTAAGTTGAGGTCCTGTGAAAGAGATATCTGTTTGGCCGTGCGTTTGCTTTTCAAGTCGGGTTGAGAGGTTGGTTTGAGAACCTGTAAAACTGGCGTGAAGGGTACTATCGTCAGCATAACTATGAATGGGTTTGGTTGTGGAAGAAAGAAGGTCGTTGATGTGAAGAAGAAACAAAGTTGGTGCCAATACTGAACCCTGAGGCACTCCAGCATTAATTTCATGAAAGCTTGAAGAGTGACCATCCACAATGACTGTAGTTTCGGAAATATGGCCATCCCCATCAGGTATTTAGGTAATTTTTAAAGTACCGCCATTTCGTAGTAGGTAAAGATATTGACTTTATATTCTAGGGTTATAAAATACTCGTCAGGGGCTTTAAAATGATGTATCACTCGACCCACCCTCTCATTTAAGAATTTTGGGGTGGTAGCCCTGGTGGTTAAGGGGTTGAAGGGGCGCCGTCAATTATTTGTAAAAACGTTACCCCTCAATAAATATCTTAACGTGTTTTGGTGATTTTCTTCAATCTGTCTCTATTCGTAGATAACTTAAGTGATAGGTTTTTAAATGAACACCCTGTATAACAATTGTATAAACTGTTACTCTTTTTATGAATGGGAGTTCGGCAATCTCATATGTAAACAAAAACTGTTTATGCATGTGTTGCAAAGTATATTTTTCTACGACAGTATAAATTTTATAATTGCAATTTCTAAGTCATCCGAATTCATTATTATTATTAATTTTCCATTAAATTTGTCCGCACACTGACAACTTTTAAATTTAGTGACATATGCGCTAAAAAAGAAACGGCTAAATTTATGGTAACGTGATCTTTAGTTTAGTTGGCGTCGCGTTTACTGTTACATTGCTTAAATTTATAAAATTATATTAAAATAAATTCTTGAAACAAAACACTAATTCAAAAAGTGAAAAATCATCAAACTGTTGGAGAAAGTTACTTTTAAACACTTTGTGTAGTGTAGTAAAATGGAATACTTTATCTTCATAATAGCCATAAAAAACGGTAGTAGAAAAACAGTTTCTTCAGCATTATTTATCATTTTGAAGAACAAATTTTACCAAATAATTTTAAACAAAAATCCAGGATTCTCAAAATCGGAAAGATAAAAACTCATATACAGTATTTACATTTACAACTATTATTTACTAACTCCTTCATTAAATAAAAGTCTAATTTTAATTTAGATGCATTAAGCACCACAAAATTACTTTACACATAAAAAAGACGAATTTTCACAAATCCGCCGGTTAAAAACTAAATGCATACAGAAAATTTACTTTCTATAGTTAGAACCATATTTATTTCATTCTGAAAGCGATGCCGCCAAGTACACAAAAAATGATAAAGTAAACAAACCTTTTCGAAAGCACATAGCCTCTGACAGAGCCTGCTTACATATTTTTAGATAAATAAATAAAAATATTGCGAAAACACGTACTACGTACTTAAAAAACACCCTCTTATTTCGTCTCTGGCCTGCCATAAAACCTCTAGCGCGTGGCGTAGTCGTCGGGTTGAATATTTTTGCTGCAATAAATCATTGTTCACAAAAGGGTTTATGGCTTTATTATTTTTACTTACTTGCCGGCATCGCTTTCAGAATGAAATAAATATGGTTCTAACTATACCCGCTTGTAAAAATTATGTACTTATCTTTGCCATTCACATTCTGGAGATAGACCTAATAGTTCACTCATGATGTCGTCAATTATATTGTGCCGACAACCTTGTGGGTAAATGGGAGGTGAGAGAGGGAGGTAATACTTCACAGGCTGGTGGAAAATGGCGGACTTATTTTTTGACATTGACTGTTAGAAGACAACCCGTAACGTACGTAAGGTATCGCCTATTTTTCTACAATACCTGCACAGTCTAACCATATTGTCTATAATAACTTTGGAAAAAAACACTGATAAATATGTGTAAAAAATAGCGGTATATAAGGGTTATTGGCCTTACGATGTTACGAACTGTCAAATGTCATGAACTGTACGAAGACCGTCATGCATAATATGTGGTTTATTAATTTGGCATTCTCTTAGCGATTCAAATTACGAAACACAATTTTGCAACACCATCAATCAGCTGATTAAATGGATTATGGATGGTGGAGGGAAGGATATCCATCTGAATGTTTTAAAAAGTGTCCGTCGAAAGGAGCAACTTAAGGTGGCGCCACAGTAGCCAGAGGAGATTTTTTAAGCAATGAGCATGAATTATTAGAGTGAGATACAAAATGAAAAAGGATAGATGGATACAAAATAAAAAGAACAGAAATACCAAAATCCCTCCACTGGCTACTGAGGCGCCATCCCAATTTGCTAAATTCCGATTGCCACTTTTTAAACTTGTCCGCCATAAAAGATGGTTATCCTCCCCTCCACCAGTCATAAAATGGATATCCAGATCCAATATGGCGACGAAGATTTACAGATATTACCCGATTTTTGGTTTGTGTCTTGGCTAGAAACAAGCATTATTGAAAATAAATCATTAAATTAAAAAAATAATAATAATAATAAATAAAATATATATATATATATATATATATATATATATATATATATATATATATATATATATATATATATATATATATATATAAATATTTGTACCTACATTTTTTTAACAGAACTCTTAATACAATCCATGATGACAACCACTTAACTTAACACAAGTTTTAGACTGACTTTTTTTATTTTTTATTGCATACACCAAAGTCGGTCTATATAGGGTCGCGACATTCGGCCATATTTATTTGCATGTTATGACGTCACATCTCCAATTTTTCGGCCATGTTGTTCAGTGCCGGAGATATACAGTTTATTGTATTAATAGAACAACCGTTTACACAACAGTTTTTAATTATTATTAAGTTGTAAATTCTTTTACTTTAAATAAAAAACATTTGGAATTACATCTTTTAACAATTACTTCCAAAACAATGCAAAATGAAATGCGCAAATTCTAGACGCCACTGGATTGATCATCAGCTTTGATTTTACCCTGTCTTGCCAACTTTTCTCCGTGGAGTGCCCTTCCTTGCGTCCCCGACCTCGAACCGCCTCAAAGTTGAGGATGTGTCGCAACCTTATAAATATAAACTAACCTTGGCATACACCCAATAAATTATACAAAAATACGATACTAACTGCAACAACATCAAGCAAAATATGACAAACAAATACCATAGTTAGGGTTGCCATTTTTTGGAAAACCAAAAGCGGGAGGTCATTGTCACGGAGTTTTAAAAAATCGGAGATTTTTTCCGCGCATTCGCCATTTCACCGTAAATTTAGAAATTTTATTACTTTCCTATATCCGCGAACAATACCAAACACTGCCGGGAATAATACCAAGCGCCACGCCGCTGCGTATTAAAGCTATTTCTATCTCTATTTTTTTTCTTGGTTTTGGTCCCTTCAGGTCCAATCCACCACTCTCTCCCTTCCGGTCTATGCTTTCCAGGGCTTCGTCGGCGGAAAATCTGGATAATCGAGCTCGTAGCTCCCAGAAATTCCAAAAAGAAAACAAATAATTCCACAATCGATGCAATGCATAAATTGTCGACTGTCAAACCAAGATCTGCTACTGGTGTTACGTATAACCTTCACTTTTACTACTGACAGTTCCCATGGCACGCCCATCTATTTCCCGCCATTTGAGAAATACCTCGTGTTCACCACCAAACAGGATACCATCAGCTTATAGGAATCTTCGCTCACAGCGCTTAGATCCAGAAGAAAGATGCCGTCAATTTAGCATGAATCTTTCCTTGATCCCCGAAGGTAAAAACATTCGTACGACACCTCTAGCCGCCACTCCGCGAAGAACTTTGTAGTCCTCTACGCACGTCCGCACTGTTCGGAGGTCAAACAAGAAGTCCTTAAAGGAATATTTTCTTTGTTAGCTGCTTACAGCAGCTGTAAGCACTTTCATTTTTTCACAAACCAATGACGTTAGTCTTACAGCAGCCCACAGCAATTGTTAACGGCCTTGGGAGATGTCTATAACCACTGTACGTCTAACAGGTTGAAAAACAAAGAGGGGGAAATATAGTCGAATTTGAGTTTAGGAGTCAAATAAAATTGACTAAATGTATACTAATAATAATAGTCTACTGCAATTCAAGGTATTGCGCATTTTGTTATAAAACTGTAGTTACCATTTTTTAGGTTATATTCATCAATTTTAGGCGAAGAACCAATTCTAAAACGGTATTTACCAATCGGCTATGTTGACGTTGAAACAATGTATTATACGTCAAAGTTGTCACCAATTATTACCGCGGTTATAATTGGTTGAACGCCTAAAATTAATGATTATTTTTTTTAATATCATTTGTCATTGGCGGTAAGCGCTTTTATTTTTCGATTCACATTATAATGACATCATCTGTTAGACAAGTTTGTTAGCAGCTGTAAGTCAGAAGAATTAGAAAAATATCCCTCTATTAGGCGATAAATTAATAAACACGTGGTTACGTTTTTGAAACCGATCACTGATGTGTCCGCGTCGGTGATTTACCGGAAGCGCTGTTGTCAGATTGTTTATAATAAATTATTACATAGTATAGTGACTTTTTTTATTTAATTTTTTTAAATTTTAATCTGGTAGTAGGTAATGTTTGAAAAGCGGGAGTTTTTACTATTTTGTCGGGAGGCGGGAGACATGTCAGAAAAGCGGGAGACTCCCGCCCAAATCGGGAGGGTTGGCAACCCTAACCATAGTGCACTAAAAGGGTTTAAAAAGTATCCGATAGAGGCGCTTAACTTGAACCGCTAATACGCACTGCGATGTTGCCAGACTTAACAGATAAGCAAACATTCTTAATAAATTTCAGTTTTTTAGCGTTGGTCTTTGCCCAGAACAAAACACGATCTAATACCATCCGTAAAACGGTTGATATCCCTTATGTCCGTGATTAGGATAACCGTGATGCATGTTCTGTCCGAAGCCACCCAAGGACTGACCCAGTGTTTGCCCAAGGGACTGTCCAATGGTTCCCGACAGTGCCTGGTGGTTGTTTACGGGACTCAGGTTGCGGAGTTGGTGATTGGGTGACATTTGCCAACTGGATAGTTGGTGCTGGATGTTAACAGATTGTTCTTGTTGGGTGGGGGTTTCTGTGCTGTTGGAACTGTTTCCTGTAACAAAAGAAAAACGATTTAATAATACGTATATACAGAGTGTCCCGCTTTTAATAAATACACCTTATTATATCAGTTATTATCAATGAGATTTTCTTCAAATTTTGGTAGTGTCTAAAAAGAAAAAATCATATACTTAAAAACCACTACCAAACTATTGCTATGGTAAACTCTTTTTTTTTCACCCTTTCGGGGTTATCCCACTCAGGTCCGACGACCGCCCCCTAGGTGGTGCACTGCAGCCTGAAGGCTTATTGTACCTTGACCCCTACTCCTTCCCATTCACACACCATTCATTCCATAACTTGGATGGTTGTTGCTCGGTCCGCATCCCCGAGCAGAACACCGTGTGCCGTTGCCCAAAACACCGCTGGTGCCGGTCACCCATCCAAATTATGGGCGCGCATTCCACTACTTAACTCCGGAGATCGACGCTTGCCGATACAACCGAAGCCGCCACAAGCGCGCCTATGGTAAACTCTTAATACAGAAGGAAATTTTAAGGGGGTTAATTATTGGGTCCACTGTACATTTTACAGAATAGCTATTTATGTATCAAGGGCGTTACTAGGACTATAATGCCCTGAAGGTCGAAATAGCCCGAGGGCTAGATTTCGATCTGATGGGCATTATAGTCCAGTAAAGCCCGAGGTGCATACAATGCTTTATGTTTTACCCTAAAAGAGTTTTTCAATGACTAATTACATTATTTATTCGCAATATAAAAATAAGTTGCACCTGTACCTGTATACGTAAGTAGATAATGACTGGTCTTAAGTTTGACTTCGATGTTTCTATCAGTTAGTCAGTTGGCATTTTTATTTAACGATTTGCTCAAAATGGAAGAAATTCCACAAAATATAAGAGAAAAGGCCATAAAAGCGACCGAAAATCTTTTGCCAGTTAAACCAAGGCAACAGTATGATCGGGAGTATGGCATATTTTGTATTTGGAAAGATGCGAACGCAATTCTTCAAATAATCGAAACCGTTTTAATGGCATATTTTCAGGAACTGGTAAGTTATTGATTTTATTTTAATACATATGTTTGTATAAACTTGATCTTTATTGTGAGAGAAATAAAATTGTATAAGCAATAAAATTTCCATATTAGCGCATTATTTTTATCATAACATTTTTATTTTGACAGTTTGTCGGTTAAGTTACTGGACACTCTGTATGTATGTAGGTAATTTAATTGAAATTGATGAAAACTTTGATGTCTATTGGGGCCTAAACAGTGAGGTTTATCGACTTTAATAAAGAGTACCTTATTTTTAAGTTTTTCATTGTCTATAAAATGGCGCCCCCAGCTTCGCGAAATTTTAAGTTTTAAGTAAAGTGCCATCTGGCGGTATTTAAAAAAGTACTTTTGTCTTAAAATTTTTGAATCTGCAAAGCTCAATTTGTGTACGAAATATCAACTGGATTGGTTAAAAAATAAATGCAATATGGCGAAAAAACCAAAATAAAAATTGAACTTTGACGGCTTGTAACTCGAAAACAAATGCCATTTGGAAAAAAATTATATGAAGCTCTACCCTTATTTTGTCAAGTAGAATCACCTCCTTAAGTTTCGAGAACGATTTTTGAATCACCCTGTATAATGGAATAATTTAAGATTCGCTTTTTATTTTTTTTTAAACTTGGCAGAAGGGTTTGTCAGATTGGTCTCATCAAAAAGTTATATTACATTTTTTCTGTAAAATGTACAGGGGAGTCAATAATTAAGATGGGATTTCCCATGTTCCGCTTGGCGACGTACCACCCGAACCCGAAAGTACTAAAATAAAATGAAACTTAAACTTGATCAAGCCTGTCCATAAATATTTGTTTGTTAACATTTGGAGAAACATATATATATATATATATATATATATATATATATATATATATATATATATATATATATATATATATATATATATATATATATATATATATATATATATTGCTTGTTACATAATGGCATTATTGGTCACAATATTTACCCCATCTAAAAAAAAATCATTACCGGCCGCGCCTTTTACTGAACAACATTCTGAAACACTCTGTAGAAACAGAACAAACGTTGCTTTTATAAAGAAAAGGTGATTTATCTATCAATTAAAAAAAACTAATTATCTAAGCGAGGATATAACAAAACCCAAAACACAAAAAAAGACCCAGACAATATATTTTGCAAAAGTTAGCGGTTATTTTAATCGATACAAAAAACCAACAAAACTATGGGTAACAATAATAGCGAAGAGAAAGTCTGCAACAAAAATGACATAATTAAGGATTTAATAGGTATTGGCCGTTTTTGAATGGCTCACTAGCGGAATAAGATACGCTTCACTAGTTTCTTATAATCACGGTGTTTAAAGTTTACCTCCTTTAATGTAAGTCAGTAAGCTATAGAATAATTTTATTAAAATAGTGACTTTGAATGTCGTTTGAGTTTAGTCTAATTTTAGGAAAAAAGTACACTTTAAAGGTTCTACAAAAAAATCAAGTGATGATAGTTCTGGGGATCGATACGGCCAAAAAGATAAAGTAACACATGAACTAAAAAGTAATGGCGGAATATATAGATACTAACCAGAACTAACCTAAATTACTTAAATAAAGAATGGTTTACACTCAGCGTTCCGAGTAATTTTATAAAAAGCCATGAAAGTTAGTTCTTGGCTATTTAGACTTGAGGTGCAGACACAAAAAACGGACTTTGTACATTTTCCTTCATTGGAGAATTTTTAACACAATCCATGATGACAACTACTTTTAAACTATGAACACAAGTTGTAGACTAACTATTTTTTTCTACTCGCGTGTGAAAAAGTTCACTTTTCCGCACTTGTGCGAAATAGTAAAAAAATATCTAGAAATATACTTTTTTTTTTATTTTCATAGTATTCATTTAATAAATCATTTATATCTAATAAATATTTAAAAATAGCTGCAAATTCAGCAAACAAATTATGACTAAGAAATGTCATAGTGCCCCAAAAGGGTTCAAAAAGTTGTCGATGAGGGCTCTAAATTGCAATTACAACGTTGTCAGGTCGCTTAATTTTAATTGCTAATAATATTTTTTTTCTTAATTATACTACTTACCACTGTTAGGTCCCAGCATGGTAACAATACTAGTAGGCGTTGGGGGCATATTCGCATATCCATGCCCAGCCCCAGGACTCGCAGAGACACTTTGATGGATATTATTATCATTTCCATCTTTAAACTCTACGCCACCGCCATTTTGTCCTTCCAAACTTTGCAGCGATGTTGTCCGTGGCGCCATCGAACCATTCTGTCCCGCCATATTGCTTCCTGCGCCGGAATTAGCCGCCATATTGCCGTTTCCGGTCGCCATTGTATTTATTCCCGTCATATTATTGTCACTAGGTGCCATGCTTGGCGAAGACGAGGTTACGTGAGCCAGCGACGTAGGAGGGGTCATTGCGTGGTTGTTTTGGTTGATGGGAGAGATCGGCATGAGATTGGTGGGGTTTGGGGGATACATAGGGTGGGTAGGGAATGGGTTGTGGGAGAGCGGATGTTCCCATTTGACCTCGCTGAGAGGGAGGTTTGGTGAGGTGCTGTGCGCATGCGACGGCGTATAGAGATCAGACACTAAAATAAAGAAACAAAATTGATATATGAATGTCTACATCATTACAAATTCTTTTTTGTTATTATAAAAAACCTTTAAAATATAAGATATTTTTTTATCAAGCCTGTATGCATTTAGGTACACAAATATATTTTTTCTACGCCAAAAAGAAATGTTGATTTTTTGTACGTTTTTATGAAAATAATGTATGTGTTAAAAAAATATATCAATTTGCTGATTACCCTATTAAAAAATATAGTTATTAAGGTATCATGGGTATTATAAGGATAATAACGCTTGAGGTCGATGGTGTGTTTCCCGAGGGACTTTGGCTCGACGTTGACCGAAAGCGTTATTATGTCCGACTAAATATTCTTTATATGAGAAAAATTTAAATGAATTTGGAATGTATTAGTTTAAACCAAATCAATTGACAAATAATAAAATACCAGTCTGACATTAATAATAATAATAATAATATTGAATTCCAAAAATTCAGAAATTAAAATTATAAACTTGTACCTACTGTCGTAGAAAAAATATAGTACGCAACACATGTATAAAGTGTTTTTTTATGATGGAATTGCCTCGCCTAACGGCTCGTGCTGTCAATCCCTCCATTTACAGAAAAAGTATCACTTTATGCACTTGGTCCACTTGGTATACTTAAATTTCTATTATCCCCTATCTACCCTCGCACAAATATAACATTACATATTATATAACCATCCAGTAACTTACTTTGATTGGCCGAAGCGCCATTAAACCCACCCTCCGTCGACGTCATGCCCTGTCCGTAAGGGGTTGTGGGCGTGGTATAACCCATTCCCATCGAAGAGTAAGATGACGAACTGGATAGTTGCTTTCTAAGACGTGCGCGACGATTGCTAAACCAAACCTGAAAGAAATTTGAGAAAACTTGATTACTTCCATTTTTTCCCTATCTTCTATTTTTAATTTAATCATACACAAAACCTGTATCTTGCCTTTAAACTAAAAATTCGTTTTTTTTTCACGACGTTTCGTTTATCTTTAAAACCTTTATCAGTAGGGTAGGGCGGGGCTAGTTGAGCATAGAGGTAAGTTGGGCAATCAAAATATCTCAAAAACTATCGACCGCACGCGAAAGCATTAAATAGCGCAAAGAAGGGGTTGCGCGAGGGGAACTGATTGGGCAACCACTAGTGGTGACGCGGCGATCGAGAAAAGTATCCGTGCGCATTGTTTATTTTGTGATTAAAAAGTAAAATAATTGCACGCCGGAAAAATTTATCTGTAATAGTTAAATGTATTCCGTTCTCACTCATGTAAGTGATAATCTTAAGTAAATTTATTGCAGTTTTAATATGTATAAAGATTTGGAATACAATTCTAACCGGTTTTTTAATAAATTCACTTTTTCTTTAAGATTTCAGGTTGGGGTTAGTTAAGCTACAGTTGCCCAACTAACCCCACGGTTTTAAGTATAAAATGTTTTTTTTTATATTTTAGGATACGGACTTATAACAGTAAAACACTAAAGTCTTCTCAAGATTTAAAAGAGGCTGCAACCCGAACTTTATACAAGCAACAAAGAAAACGAGCTGACCTATCTAACTTATAAATTTTCTCTGGAAATAGTTCGACCATACCCAAAGGCTGGTCCAAGAAGCAAAATAAAACTGCTTAAAAAGTTTAAAAAACGAAGATGAATTAATAGATATTAAATCCAATAGTTAAGCTAAGCTAGGTACGTTGCTGTTTTATTAATAAGATTTGTTGTTTTGTCACTATAAGATTATAACTATAAAAAGCAAATTGTTTTTTATTGTAAACGTATCTAACATTCAAGCCATGATTTAACTATACTTTCTAAGTGCTCCACTAGCCCCATACCCTTGTATGTTGGTACGTTGGGCATACTTGACTATCTACATTAAAATAGATGTAGCTCCTAAATTCAACTTATTAGAAAGAAACTACTATGGACACTATTAATAAGGGATAAATTGCTAATCCATCAGTATGCATTATAAGCCATTAAGACTTATTTTTGAGGAGCTATAACCGATCAAGTGCAAAATTGCTCAACTAGCCCCGTTCTACCCTACTTTAAAACAAATTCTAACCTGTATTCTCGCTTCGGTAAGCTTCGTTCTCTGTGCGAGCTCTTCCCGAGTGTAGATGTCGGGATACTGAGTTCTCTCGAAAGCTTTTTCCAGCTCGTCTAGTTGGTGAGCTGTGAATGTTGTTCTGGAACGCCGCTGTTTTCTCTTTAGGGGAATCCCAGGCTCACTTTCGCAGTCTGACGCGCCCTCGTTATCGGTGGATTTGTCTGAAAAGAATGAGACACGCATGTAAGAAAAACCGTGTCAAATTACTTAAAGCAGCGTCCAGACTTGTAACAATTCGCCAAACATCCGTCTAAACTAACCAACCTGATGTTTGCGCGCTCATTTGACGCCAATAAGCCGACAAGCTCTGAATCACCGGCTAATCATTCGCCTAGCCCTTGAAACGACGTGAATTCCGTCCACGTCCGCGCTATGTGGCGAGGTATGCGGCGTGGAGGCACGGCGGATTGTTGCAAGTCTGGATGCAGCTTAAGATAATTAGAATGCTATATTGGAATGTGCCAGAATATGGATGTACCAACTAGCCAACGTAAGAAATGAGTTTTATAATTGTTTGGGTTATTGTCCGGCAGTTAATGGAGGAATATTTGAGCATTTGATTAAATCCTGATATTTTCGTCATAAATTGATTTCTAAATGTAGAAAAATTTGTTTTATTGTCTTGCGCTAACTGTGAGTGCATGTGTTGGAATTAGCTGTAACCTAAAATGAAATGCGAGGATTCTTTTGAAAATTCCCGTATAAAATTGTTCAGTTTTGGCAATGACATTATAAATTAATGATCTGAATTGTCACTGATAAATCGATATGGTTGTTTTATTGTTGATTTCTAGAGTACAGGGTGCATAATGAGATTACCACGCTGCAGAAGTATTAAGCAGTTTACTCTTTACTGGTTGGTTGAAAAATGCTCAATTTTTTATTTTAGGTGGAACTTACTGTGCTCTTCAATAAATCCTAATAGCATTTTTTCTAAAATAATTAGGGGAGCCAATATTTGACTACTTCAAAATTTACATGGGATTCCCTATGTCCCGCTCGACGGAGGTCGTTCTGTTCTCCCTTTTCATATTTTTTCTTTATTAAACTGCCCCATCCCCAGAAAGCAATCCTGACGACGCCACTGTCCACCACTGTCTTATTGGTTATTATTAACACTTGCCTCATTAAATAGGTTTCAGTATTCCGAGCGACTGAGTACATTAAATACTTGTTTTCAATAAAAAAATAACAATCCATGTTTCTACGAAACCATTTGTATCCATTTACCTTATTAGTGGTTCTCTAAGCCGGGTACCGGCGGTACCTCGGCAGCCGAGTGTGAAGGATAGATAAACACAATACCGCATTGTTTAGCGTTTACGGTGTTGGGTTCCGTGGATTCTAAAATGGCGGCCGCAAGCATGCGGCGTGACAAAATGGCGTGGCATCGGGAACGTACCTTGCATTGTACCACTTTGAAATTTTGCTGTATACAAGGACAATTTAATTTTATAAACACTCAAATAAGCAAACTGCCATTTTGTCAAAAGTTATTACTTATTTTGTTTATTTCTTCAATAAACTGAGTGTAAAAATCTGCATCTCCAGGTTGGACAGTGTTCCGAGAGATGAGACCTGGCAGTGCAAGGAAATTGCAAGGAGTTTTTTCCTGTTTCAATTTTCACATAAAATATCGGATCATTTTAGCTTTTAAAAAAGTATATGCGTCAACTTTTCGTCATCTTAAAGACGTCATTAACGGGACGTCTTTCGACTTAGGAAACTCAATTAACGTCATTTTGTCGTCATCTCATGACGTCTTTAATGACCAAATGTGACCAAAAATGACTAAAAGAGACGTCAATAAGACGTCAGCTTGTTGCTTGGGTTACTTTCCCAATTTAGCCGACAGTTTTGCAGCATCTAACTTTTTGCTACACACGTTTGGGGGCCTCTGTAGTACGGGGGCCCCGTATCATTGATACGGCTCATACGGCCCCCGCTCTAAAATCTAATACACTAATAAAAAATCGTGACGTTAAATTATTCCATAGGGTGCTCGAAAATTTGGGTCCAAATGCAACATTTGGCTCTTCCCTGTAAAACACCTAATCTTATATTTTTTTGTGCGGTCCCTATATTAAATAATAATTGTGATGAAATGAGTTAATTACAACTGAACCCAAAGATGATTGAAATCGGTAAAAAAAAACAAAAAAAGTTAACATTAGAGACATTTTGCACCTCTTAAAATAACAGACGTTTTTTGGCCTCCTATGGTTATCGTTATTAAACATAACGATTACGGCAGCAGTTTAAGACAGAGATTTTGCAGCCTCTTTTAAGAAATTTATTTTGCGTCTGCGCTTTTGACACATAACCTTATTTTTGCCTGTGGTTCACCGATTTTAAAGTTAGCGAAAAATCAGTATTTACTTTTATTCTTCATAAGATATAAATTGATATTTAAATATATGCAAACACTTCTGTTGAATTCGTTTTTTAAAATAGATGCAAACAATACAGTATAAGCAAAACACATAAAGTAAGGTTAAGTTTGGTAGTAGAATAAAAAGCAAGTGTGCCAGATTGTAACATCTAAATTAATTACCTACTGATTTAGAATATCCGTAAAAGTGCAAGTCCGTTTGAATTTCTTAACACTATTTGATTTTTATTACTGCTATAGATTTTTCGCTAATTAGAGCCTTTGTATAAATGATATTTTAAATAATACGGCAATAAAATTTTAACCTTTTAAATAATTGATATTAAAATTTCTACAATCCGGCAACCACGCAGTTTAACAATAACGATAAGCTCTTCGGTATTCATCCGTAATTAAAGGAGTCCGGTATGGTTAATAACGATAACGGATCATGTTTGCGTTACTGCGCAGTCTCAGAATAACGTTAACCACAACGGAATTGCAAAATAAGGGGTGCAAAATGTCTCTATTAAATTTGAACAAAATTTTGTAAGTCCGAGTTTTTTTGTCCAGGAGTGTAGATTAGATAAACACTGGCAATCAAAAAAAAAAATTAGGCCATTTTTTTTTCTTCAGACAGAAAGGAAAATATAGTAAAAACAGGGCAAATTTAATTTTTAAATTTGATAATGATATTGATAAAAAAAATCTTTTAAATCCGTGATCAGCGAAAATCGTCAAAATCTGCGTGGTGTCCGATATGTAGGTAAACTGTAACCATTTTTCTTTACTTATAATTACATAAAAAATTCACCTGGAACCCAATCATCCTTAAATCTAGAGTGCTTCTGCTTCTACCTACGAAATAAAAACTGCCAAGATCGAGATGATAAATGACAGTTCGTTGACATGTCGGCACCACAGGTGGCGCGGCGGGGCTTTGTTCGAGAACCAGATCATTAATAATTTTTGTTGTATTTTCGCTAATTTTGTCGGTGTAATTATATCAAATCTTTTGTCGGTGTTAGGTTGCCGAGGGCGAGAATAATCTTTTTTCTGTTTTGTTTGCTTTTTAACAAATTTAATTAGATGTTGGAAATACCAGGGTGGATCAAATAATAACTAAAAGTAATTATCCAAAGAAGGAAAAGTCACTTTAGTCCAGGAAGAATGTATACATGTTATTTTTTCTACAACTTACTTTTTGCGACATTTTCAAGAAATACATAGTTATTTGCCTGCAGGATCGGGAAAATGTATTTTATATAATTAGGTTCGAGGGGCCTTGTATCTTATAATAATTAAACACCTGTCAAAATATGACGTTTGAAATCGTCAAACATCATAGGCGCTATTGGCAATTCAAATTAATGAGCAGCAGTGTTGCAATTTGGTCAGTCAGCTGATAAAAATGGGTATCTAGATAAAAAGTGTCGAAAATATTTACCATATTTACAGAAATATACGATTTTGGGTTTGTGTCTCGGCTAGAAGCAGAAGCACTTTTGAAAACAAGGCATTCAATTTTAGACAAAATACCTATTATCCTTGATGGCAACCACCAAAACACTTGGCACAAATTATAGAGTAATTCTTCCTGTATTTTTTATTGCATTTATTTAATAAATTATAAAAATTATTTAAAAAACACGATGTAAACTACCACAACAACAAGAATAACTTGACTATAAATTGTCATGGACTCTTATACTAGTCCAAAACTATGCCGATGAGGGCTTTTTAACAACTTTGCAAGCTTAATTTTAATTAATAATCGTTGTCAACCCGTCGACAAATTTCATGTGCCCAACGATTTTTTTTCTAATCAGTACCCCAGACTGATGAGAAGATTGGTGCGATCTGGTAGCTAGGACTTACCGAATTATTTTTTAGCTTTAAGTACGATAAAACCGTTTAACATATTTTTTTACATAATTTATCTTCAAGTTTTTAGTTTTGTTGTTAGTTAATACTCATTTCATTAAGTTGATTTATTTCAGAATGGGCTCTATTCTACCAACCAAGTCCTTTCATTTGATACCCATATTGAGGTAGTTGTGGAAAAAATATTTAATTAGCCATTTTGTGGCGGCGGCCATCTTGGATTTTAATTTTTTCATAGTAAGCTCTATTCTACCTATTAAGCCCTTTTATTTAATACCCATATTGAGGTACCTAGTTGTGAAAAAATATTTAATCAGCCATTTTGTGACGGCGGACCATCTTGAATTTTAATTTTTTCGTAGTAAGCTCTATTCTACAAATCAAGCCTTTTCATTTGACACCCATATTGAGGTTGTACTGGAGTAATATGTAATCCGCCATTTTGTTTTGGCGGCCATCTTGGATTTACAATCATGAAAAATATATTATATTGTATTATCATCAAGATTAGGAGTGTGAACCAAATTTTAGATCGATCGATCGTCAGGAAGGGGTTCAAAATCCAATCCACAAATAAATAACAAAAACAGGTCAAGTTAAGGAAAAACCGTTTAATAAAAATAGTATGCCGGCTGACAGAGGCAGGAAAAGTAAAAAAAATTTACCAGGGATGAAAGATGCTATTTTTCTCCCTCCTACGGAAAAGGAAAAGAAAAAAAGTATATTTTCCATGAAGGTATTAAAAAAATATATTTCAGTGTTATTAAAACCATGACATTAGGGGAAGTCCGGCTAAAGCGAATACCTTAAGATGTTTGAGACGTTATCAAGAAAGGTATAAGAGATAACAACAAAATAAATACTACAAATCAATCTTTATTAATTGCGTCTACATATTTTGTACCCAATTAAGTTCACAAGTAAAACAATAAGTAACTAAAAATAAAATTCAAAAATGTGTCATATTATTCACTTTGCCCAGACTCCTGGGTAAAGTGGATATGGTGCCCGGGTAAAGTGAATTATCGGCTTCTAATTACACAAATCTAAAAATTATATTTCGAAACAAAACTTAATACAGTAAAAACGTAAATTCACGTTTAAAGGTAATATCTTAAAAATTAAGAATGGCGGTTATTACAGATAGGTATAGTCTTCATTGCCTTCCAAAACGAAACATTGTTTATGACACCATCTTAGACATGTACGATGACGAATCCAATCTTCAATAGAATTATCTTCTTTAATATATATTTCACCGCAAAAAATCATATTCTATCTTCAAAACTTTTTTGGTTGTTACTTCTTTAGCAGTTAGTCCACAAGAATAAATATATTAACCAGAAGGATATCTCTTTTACCTTGAGCGGCGCAGGCTGTGACCTTCGAGGGCTACTAAACCGAAATTCTAAACCGAAATTGCCAGTGCAGTAGTGAAAGGCGAAGCAACGACTCGGTAACGGTCAATGTATTTTATATAGTTTATTGCGATACGTTTTATTTTTCTGGAATATAATATTCTGTTTAGTGATTTTTCTGTGAATTGTGTAATTAATTACCTATCATGGAAGAAGAAAGAAAAAAGTAGGCCTTGTTTGCAGTTTTAAAAATTGTAAAAACAAATCCTACGATGATGGTGCGAACAAATTTTACAGATTTCCTCAAGACGTTGAAGTATTGTAATACAAAAAAATTAATTCAAAAGTTTGAAAATATCTGCAAAAATACTAGTTTTTACATCCTTGTGAAAATTTTCCAATTAATTATTTAATTAAATTATTTGGTAGAGTTAGATTATTCCATACACTCAAATGTATAAACAAGAATTTCAAAAATGTTAAAAATAGAAAAATTGTCATATGGAAAAATAAATAGACACTTGTGTAAATTATACAATACATATTTTAAAAAACTGAAGCGTATCCAGAGTAAATATTATGATAGAAATGTCAATTGCCCAACGATTTTATTATTTGTCTGATCAATACCCCAGATTGATGAGAAGATTGGTGCGATCTGGTAGCTAGGACTTACCCAATTATTTTTTAGCTTTTAGTACAATAAAACCGTTTAACATAAAAAGTTTTTTTTACATAATTTATTTTCAAGTTTTTAGTTTTGTTGTTAGTTAATACTTATCATTCTATTGAGTTCGCCTTACTATAACTAACCAGAACTAACCAACGATTCTATATTGAAGTTGTTGTGGAAAATATGTAATTCGCCATTTTGCAGCAGCGTCCATCTTGAATTTTATTTTTTTTATAGTGAGCTCTATTCTACCAACCAAGCCCTTTCATTTGATACCCATATTGAGGTAGTTGTGAGAAAAAATATGTAATCCGCCATTTTGTGGCGGCGGCCATTTTGGATTTTAATTTTTTTATAGTGGGTTCTATTCTACCAATCAAGCCCTTACATTTGATACCCATATTGAGGTATTTGTGAAAAAAATGTAATCCGCCATTTTGTGGCGGCGGCCATCTTGATTTTTTTTATAGTGAGCTCTATTCTACCAACCAAACCCTTTCATTTGATACCCATATTGAGGTAGTTGTGAGAAAAATATGTAATCCGCCGATTTGTGGCGGCGGCCATTTTGGATTTTAATTTTTTTATAGTGGGTTCTATTCTACCAATCAAGCCCTTCCATTTGATACCCATATTGAGGTATTTGTGAAAAAAATATATAATCCGCCATTTTGTGGCGGCGGCCATCTTGGATTTTATTTTTTTCATAGTGGGTTCTATTCTACCAATAAAGCCCTTTAATTTGATACCCATATTGAGGTTGTAGTAAAGTAATATGTAATCCGCCATTTTGTATTGGCGGCCATGTTGGATTTACAATCATAAAGAATATGTTATATTGTATTGTCATCAAGACTAAGAAAGTGTACCAAATTTCAGATCGATTGGTAGTCAGGAAGGGGGTCAAATTTCAATTACTAGATTTGACCCAAAAAATAATTCCAAATAAATAACAAACAGGTCAAGTAAAACCGTTTAAAAATAGTTTTTTACATCCTTGTGAACAATTTCCAATTAGTTATTTAATTAAATGGTTTATTACAGTTAGACTATTCCATACCCTCAAATGGATAAATGGAAACTTCAAAAATATGAAAAATAAAAAAATGTCATGCGAAAATAAATAGACACATTTCATAATAATTATTAATATATCTCAATACGACATATTATTAAAGCATCTGTTTTATTTGATTGCATAGATGTTATAAATGCATTATAATAATATTAAAATATATTTTTAAGAGATAGGCGCCTAAACATGTTAATTTCTTAGGTACGCTCATGAAACGCCTGCAAAATATGCAGTTCGAGGTCATGAGACGCGCTAGGAGACATCAAAGAAGCCGCCTTCGAGATATCCTTCTGGTTAATATATTTATTCTTGTGACTTAATTCTCAATATTTTCTGTTACTTTATAGCCTGTCTTTAAACCTAAAAGTTTTTGGGTTTTTTAAAGGCATGTAAAACATTGTGGTAAATTTGTCCGACAAATAAGTGGCGCGTTCGCCCAGTCCGACACCCGAAACATTTGACATTGACAGGCTGGGTTAAAGAGCCGCTTTCATATGTAGCGGTATGCATATTTGTAAAAGACTCGTCAAAAGGAACTTCCTTAAAAGGTTTTACAAGTATCATGAAGTCCATTTCATTACTGGCCTTGGGACTATTTTATGGACATTTAAATTTAATTGTCAAAAACCCGCTTATCGTTGTGTTAATTCGTACCAATAAAATTTTAATAAAACTGATAGACAGTTTAACTATTGGCTGCTAGGTACATTATAATAATATATATAAGGAATATTTTTTGATTCTACATTTAGTTTTTTAGTAATATTTCTTACTTTATTTTTCTTAAACTTTTGCTTTTGCTCTTCTTTTATATATCTATGATTTTGAGATTGACCTTTAGCTTCGTCTCTTAATCTTCACTGAAAATGGTACGGAATCAGCCAAATTTTGGAGTAACGACACTACTTTTGACTAGTCTGTATAGAGTTAAATCAGCCATCCCATACTTTTTATCAGTACCCTTCACTAACTCTCCAGATTTACCCAAATTAATGGTCTTGATTAGTTTTGTTTTTGTATTTATTTACCATTTTCAACAAAATATGAGTTTTATAATCTGCAACTAAATATTCTTAAACTCGGGTAAAGTAGATACCATATCCACTTTGCCCTATTCACTTTGCCCAACACTGCCATTTTTGAGGTTAGGCCAAATCTTGCAAAAACTGTTGATTTTGTTTTTATAATTAGTATATTATAGGAAGCCACTTTTACATACAATAGAACTATGGTACGCCCAAGGAAGAAAAACAAATAATATAATAAATATCATCAAAGCACTTGCCTCGGAATATTGAAAATTATTTATCAAAACCCAAATTACCGTCGTCAAGACGATGCGCGACTGGGCCTCTTGCTTAAGTGTTTGCCGCTTATTGAGACATGATGGCCAAAAGTTTTTCTGACCGCGAGGTTGATGTCAAACGAATAGTTTGGGCATAAAGGGGACTATTCGCTTTGCCGGGGGTGTTCACTTTACCCGGGTTTCCCCTATCTAATACCTTCATTTTATGTAATAAACTTTTTTTTCCTTCTTAAGACTCAGCAGGGAAAATACCTATTACTAACATGGCTTCCCATGTGCCATTTCTATAACGCATTTTAAATAGAACGCCAGTCACATCCTGTTCATTCAACCGTTCACACAACAAATAATATTTAATGGATACCACGTCTCCATGTCGTATTGGTTCCACCCAATTTTCCAAAGCACCCTACCGTAACGTCACGGCATTAAATCCCCCATTTTTACAAAATATACCTCATTTATGTAATTATAGGTTATTATTTTTATAGTGTTTGTGTTTTGCTGTGTCATTTTTTAACAGTTTTAATGATAGAGTCGAAATTGGAGGGTGCGATCCTTCAATTAAATTAACCAGTGGCGCAAACGCTTTTTTAAAATTTTTGTTGAGCAATATCTAGCTTAATAAAGCTATATCTAAATATTACTACGTATATATCGAATAGTTCAAGCTGGCTTGAAAACAAAGCGGCTTTGAAGCGATTTCCAAGTCTACGTGTTTATTTCGGTAGCTTGAAAGTCGATTGAAAATCGAGGTCAAGCACATTTCAGGCCATCTACGTACGCATGCGGCGGTTTTGCATCCAACTTCACAGTAGACATCAAATGAAAAACAAACCTCAGTTTTTAATTTGTCCCGTTTTGTGTGCTGTTGTTGGTGTGAGCGTGTTTTAAAGTATTTCTACCTGTTTTTCCACTCATATTTTGTATAAAAATGTCAAAATCATATATGAAATTGACACTGATGACGTTCGAGGAAGCATTCATCTGAAGTTAGGCAGTTATTAAGCCCGCTTGAATCGTTTATATCATGATTCTAATCGGCTTCAGTGAAGTCAACCCTACTTATTTTTAGGCTTGACTTGAACGATTCAAGTCACTTTCATGCGCGTTTATATCGCTTTTTCAAGCCACTTTTAAAAGCCGCTTTAACTCAAGCTAGCTTCAACTATTTGATATAAACGTAGTGAGTATCTTTATCAGACGCTAAAGCATTTCCTATTTTTAAGCCATGGTAACACAAATTTTTCGTATTTTTTGCTTATAGTGGAGTCAGTAAAGATTTTTCACCAAAAATCCTCACTAATA
Organism: Listronotus bonariensis; assembly: GCA_014170235.1. Taxonomy (NCBI): domain Eukaryota; kingdom Metazoa; phylum Arthropoda; class Insecta; order Coleoptera; family Curculionidae; genus Listronotus; species Listronotus bonariensis. The sequence goes on along the minus strand of JACEGR010002466.1, from coordinate 105,798 downwards.
GCTCCGATTTTGATAATTTCTATTTAGTTTGAAACAAATTTGATCTCGTATTATTTTTTTTTAATTCAATGTACGGTTTTTGCGTAAATATATCAAAACTTTTCTTGGCATGGTGATTTAATATCGTTAATATCTAACTTTACAGTAAATAATATCACCTTCTTTATGTATTATTTAAATCAAAATCAATTTTCTACGCAAAAGACGGGTCAATACATTAATGTTTGAACTTTTAATTCATATGATTGGTAAAGCAAACTAAGTATAGTTAAGACCATATTTATTTTATTCTGAAAGCGATGCCGACAAGTACACAAAAAATGATAAAGCAAATAAACCCTTTTGTGAACAATTTGCAGCAAAAAATATTCAACACGACGAGTACGCCACGTGCCACAGTTTTATAGCAGGCCAGAGACGAAATAAGAGGGTGTTTTTTAAGTACGTGATACGTGTTTTCGCAATGCTTTTATTTATTTATCTAAAAAATATGTAATCAGGCTCTGTTAGAGGCTATGTGCATTCGAAAAGGTTTGTTTACTTTATCATTTTTTGTGTACTTGGCGGCATCGCTTTTAGAATGAAATAAATATGGCCTTAACTTTACCTATTCTTAAGATAACTGCCATATTTTACTAAATAGATAGTGACAGGACCATGCCGAGTACTGATTTTATTTTTTTACGCGAGAATCATAAATCGAATAAAAAGTACGGAGACCAAATTTGTTTTAAACAATATGGATCCGAAAAATAGAGAAAAAATTCAGCCGTACCCTTTTTTTCTTGTAGATACGTCAAAAAATATCCTTTGATGCATAGAAGACGTCTCCCAAATTTTCCAAAAATATCTGTATAGGTAAAAAAGTTCTATTCTATTTCTATTTTTTTCTTGCGTTTGGTCCCTTCAGGTCCAATCCACCATTCTCCCCCTTTCGGACTATGCTTTCCAGGGCTTCGTCAGCGGAAAATCTTGATAATCGAGCTCGTAGCTCCCAGAAATTTCAAAAAGAAAACAAATAATTCAACAATCGATGCAATGCATAAATTGTCGGCTGTCAAACCAAGATCTGCTACTGGTGTTACGTATAACCTTCACTTTCACTACTGACAGTTCCCATGGCACGCCCATCTATTTCCCGCCATTTGAGAAATACCTCGTGTACCACCAAACAGGATACCATCAGCTTATAGGAATCTTCGCTCACAGCGCTTAGATCCAGAAGAAAGATGCCGTCAATTTAGCGTGAATCTTTACTTGATCCCCGAAGGTAAAAAACGTTCGTACGACACCTCTAGCCGCCACTCCGGGACGAACTTTGTAGTCCTCTACGCACGTCCGCACTGTTCGGAGTCAAACAAAGAGTCTGTTAAAAAGTTATTGAAAAGAAACAATTGTTTTTTTTTAATATAAATTTTAACACCCTGTAGTTCCAAAAGTAGAACGTTTGAGACATATGTATGTTTATATGAAGTTTTTTTTCTCATTTTTCAGAGAGAACCACCTCCTAAAGTTTGTCAGAAAAGTAAGTGGACACCCTGTATAAATAATATTTAAATATTATTAATTTATTTATATCGTTCAAAAATACAGATAATCATTTTTCCCCTCGAAGAGTTTTCTGGTTTTAAATAATAGAAAAAATAAAAGTATAAAAAAAGATCAAAATCCAAGCCGTTATTAGTTTTTAAAATTAAGCTTGCAACGTTGTTAGAAAGCCCTCATCGGCATAATTTTGAACTAGTATAAGAGTCCATGACAATTGATGGTCAAGTTTTTCTTGTTGTTGTGGCAGTTAAAATCGTGTTTTTTAAATAATTTTTATAATTTATTGAATAAATGCAATAAAGAATACAAGAAGGATTAGTCTCCAATTTGTGCTAATGTTTTGGTGGTTGTCATCATGAATTCCGTAAAAAATTCTGCCATGAAGCAAAAGGTGCAAAGTCGGATTTGTTATACCTGCATTTTAAGTTTAAATATTAAAGAACTTAACGTTTTGTCACTATATATAAAATGACGCGGAACGTTAGCTGGTAACTATACTCATTCATCAATTTTAGGCGAAGAACCAATTCTAAAACGGTATTTACCAATCGGTTATGTTAACAGACCCAAAATCGTATATTTCTGTAAATATGGTAAATATTTTTAAAACTTTTGATCTAGATACCCAATTTTACCAGCTGATTGACCGAATTGGCAACACTGCTGCTCCTTAATTTGAATTGCCAATTGACAAGTTTTTGTTATATAAATTGTGCGATAGGTTTATATTTATAAGGTTGCGACATATCCTCAACTTTAAGGCGGTTCGAGGTCGGGGACGCAAGGAAGGGCACTCCACGGAGAAAAGTTGGCAAGACTGAGTAAAAATCAAAGCTGAAGATCAATCCAGTGGCGTCTAGAATTTGCGCATTCCATTTTGTATTGTTTTTGTAGTGATATTTGTTAAAAGATGTAATTCCAAATGTTTTTTATTTAAAGTAAAAGAATTTACAACTTAATAACAATTAAAATCTGTTGTGTAAACGGTTGGTCTACTAATTCAATAAACTGTGTATCTCCGGCACGAACAACATGGCCGAAAAATGGGAGATGAGACGTCATAAGACGTCAAAGCAATATGGCCGAATGTCGTGACCTTATATAGACCGACTTTGCGATGAGGTGAGGTTATATTTTGATAGTGAAAGTTTTAATGTAAAAATTTATTTTACTGTTTTTAGTGCAATTTAATAAAATCTTGTTTTAAAAAAGTTTTTTTACTGTTAAATTATTTTTAATTTCGTTAATTTAACTTTTATATTTTACGTCCTTAGAATGATTATTCCTAAAAACAATTACATACTACATAGAAAAAATCCAGGAAATAAAATTCGAGACATGAAAGAATCAAGATAATAAAAAAAAATAATAATTAAAAAAATGACGCTGGTATGCGGTGTCAGGTAGGTAACAGGTATCAGTTGCTACTGTTAAAGATTTTAATTAACAAGAAAAAAAAACTGGTAGCTAAATAATAATAGTAGGAAATGACTTTCATGTTTAAAAGAAACGTTATTATGCAAGTTTTGAAAATGATTAAGTCGGATCTATTGTGAGGATTTACGTTTTAAGTCAACTGTTAGATAGTTTGCTTAATATATAGGGTAGCCCACCATATTCGACACGGTCTGTAGCTGGACAACCATGGGGTTTTTAAAAAAGTAAATACTGGAACATATACAGGTCGTATAAGGCCACAGTATAAAATTATTTTAGTCTATAAAGGGTGTCTCAAAAAAGTGTGACGTATCAAAGTTATATTTTTTAAATGAAACACCCTATATTTTATGACGGTTTTAGATTCTACTTTAAAAAATAACTCAAGTTTGTTTATAGTACTAGGTGTCTAATTTTATTCGTTTTTGTGATTTTTGATTTTTTTGAAAAATGTAGAGGTAAAATTAAATTGATTTTACTTTAACACTTTTAACACTTTAAACTTTAAAATGTGTAACAAGATTAGAAAAAGTCTGCCATATCATACGTAGGTCAAATCAAGATCAAATATTGTACATGGTGATCAAAAAATAATTTCAATTTTTCAGATAATCAAATAGCCATATCTCTCTTATTTTAAATGGAACACCCTGTATTTTTTTAGGTCACATGATGACAAATAAAATACTCTTTTAAATGGTGTATAGGTTGCCTATACCTATCTTTTGTGCTTTATGAGTAAAATCTGTTTTTATAAATTTTTAGTCCAAATGTTTATTTAAATTAAAGTTGGCTGTGACATAGCAGCCATTAATATTTTTCTTAAGAAAATAACAACGACCATTTATCGATTACTAGTGTTTTAGTCAGTTTAAACGAAATTTAAATGATTTTAAATTTAAACCCTTCTTCTACAACAACAAGATGATATAATACTGGTAGGATGTGAAAAAAATGGTTTACTTTAGTCTAGAGTTAATCCTGAAAAATATTCCAGGAGAAACCATCTGATAACCTTAATAGTTGCTTTAAAAAATTTGACACAGTGATTATGGATAACGGAAGAAACGAGTTATAGGTCACAGAATGTCGTCATAACTGCCCAGAGGCGTTATTAGGATTGTTTAAAAAACAAGCGACAATATGTTGATCAATCATTTGACACTATGAAGTAAGATTACAAATTAAAGAATAGACCCGCACACGAAAAAAATTACCAACAAAATAATTCCAGAACCCAATTCGAACCAGTCGGTAAAATTAAAAAGCCGTGGTGTCAGATTACAAAAGACCAAGGCTCGATTCGGTCGGTACTGAATCAAAGAACCAAGTTAATAGTCGCACAATGACGTAACAGATTGAGTACCAGCGAGGGTTCTTTAATCTTGACTCATTTTCGGGCTACCTCGACGGTGCTACGGCTACCTGTTTTGGATTTCTGATTAGTTGACTGTGGGGAGTATCAACAATTGATTTTTTCTAGGTAATTAACATAAGGATGCAAATTTTTCGGTTTATTACGTCATCACAAATAAAAATTGGGTGGTGCATCGCCAGACTGGCCATAAGAAATCCCATATAGAGTTTGATACCTTTAAATTTTGTCTCCTTTATTGATTTTACAACTAAATTGTGTCATCACAATCGGCGTGGTGTCCGATAAGTAAACAATTACTTATCTTTCTTATTATTACTTCGATCACTTTGTTATCGAAATCAGGGATGCACTGTATATAATGTTTTTTGAGGGTTTGAACCCCCCCTCAGCATGGCAAATAAGGGAATATATAGGGAAAAGTGTTGGTATTGTGAAAGAAGAAAAGATACATGTTGAGGTAAAAAGATAAATATTATGGTTTTTGAAGCGAGTACCTTTTTTTTGCTCTTTTTTGATACCATTTTTTTGGTCGTCAAAACCTCCCATACCAAACCTATATACGTCCGTGGATTACCTCATGTTTAGTCCACGCTGTTATTTTTTTATTAAACAATAGGTTTGTTCCAGCAGGCTGTCAAAAATTTTTGCAACAGTTTGGATTCTGCGCACGTCAAATTTGTCGTTCCAGCAGTGCCATGTTTGTAACATTATATAATTGTTTGTTGTTCCGGCAGTAGTTTTAAGATGTTGGAAACATGTTGGAAACTGTTTGAAAAGTTTGCAAACTTTCTTCAAACATTACTGACATTTTTAACATAACCTTTCTTGTATTGACGTATAAACAGTATGCTCGCCTTGTTTATTTTTCGTTCCAGCAGAAAACTGTTGCCAACATTTCTAACTAATGTTTGTAACAATTTCTGCTTTTACGATTGTTGCCAACATGTTTCCAACATTCTGCTGGAACAAACCTAATAAGCATACAAAACAAAACAGTTTATTTGTAAGTAAATTTTTTTTTTAATTTTTTGTCCTAGTTTTACTAGTAGATGCATAATTAATTTAAATGTCGGTAGTAGGTATTCCTTTATGTTTAATTAAAAGTTCCTGTTCAAAAAGTAAACTGTTATTCTGTAGTAAGAACTGCACCGCATTTATTTCTAGGTGTGGATCCATTTCTTATCACATATCACATCACATACCTAACTCTCAACATACGAACTATACCTTGTTAAAATTAAACATATAATCATAATCAACAGTAAGTATTGCTATCAAAACTCTACAGGAACTACCGTTTGACTTGAGACTTCTGCCTGGAGACACGTAAATGTATGCCCACTTCCTGTACTAATTTCGCGTAAAGGAGACGTATGTTACTTGAGCATAATACATAGACAAAGCGGGCAGAGTTCTCGCGTTCCCCGAAAGAAACTTTTGATATTTAGGTGTTGCCGCGCGAGTAATTTAGAAGTAAGTTTTGAGCAAAATCTTTAGAAGTGTTTTAATAGAATTATAGTAAATATCTAAAATTAAATTATATTTTACAAAATCATTATTGTCACCTACCCCCAACATTCACGTGTTATTATTTTTTCCAAAATATCATTGGGTTTTAAGTAACAACAAAGTTTCGTAATAAATTTTTGAATCCCTCTGTATTATTGTACCTGAATTAAACAATTACTTACCATCACAATCTCCACCTTTGCCCCTGAGGAGCCTCGAAATAGCCGAAACGCTTGGCGCAGTGCTTCTGTCGCATATTCCTTCTTTTACTAATCTGTCCCGAATTTCCCAGCTAAAAATCGACGGGTTTTCCCGCTTGTACTGTTCGATTCTCGATTCGACGTCTGGGGTGGCCACCCTGGGTTTCGATCCCCCAATAACACCGGGACGAATCGATCCAGTTTCCTTTGAACAAACAAAATTTTGTTTATTATTAAGAATAAATTATATGGACGCGTTTCGCGTTTAGTTTTCTTGTGATTTTATAGTTAAATATTACATTTTTTATTGATTCACAAACAAAAATTAAACTAGGAGAAACGTTTGACACCTACGAAGAGTTTGCCGCAGCTCTTAATAGGTATTCAAAAAAAAGTTTTTTAGAAAAGCTATGGTATAAAACAAAAAAAATATTGTTTTGTTGGATTAATTCTTTCATATCCGTATATATCATCAAAATTTTATGTTTTGGTTCTTTAAAACGATTTTTTTTCTTTCCGCTAAAATACTGGTGGCTTCTCTTTTATAAAAAGATACATTTTTCTTTTAAACAAATATAATATTAAACAACAAAACTACAAGAAAACTAAACGCTTACGGTCCAGCAAAATAAATAATAGGGGGCGTCCATAAATTACGTGAGGCATTTTTAAAATTTTTGGACCCCCTCCCCCCCACTATCCCCCAATCTCACGTAATATTTATAGGAATGTAAAAAGGCACCATTTCTCAAACCGGAATTGATTTTGTGGTCAACATAATTTTGAAGAGGAAAAAAAGCCCCCGACCCCTAGGTGATACTACATCACAGTATACATTTTGCCTGGGGGAAAGTCTGGTAAAATCTCGTCAACTTTTTCCTTTTTCTAGCGAAAGAAAAATTACGTAATATTCGCGCAGACCCCCTCCTCCCACGGTGAGATTTAAGTCGGCTCCTTCCCCCCTTAATGCCCCACGTAATTTATGGACGCTTCCTTATTAAGGTTAGGTTAACTATTATTCGGCGATGTTTATTAGTTTTTATAAGCATAGCCGCCGATGGCGGCATCTACCGATAAAATAAGTAAAAAACCGCTGACAATAACAAAATAATTTTAATTTTCGCCGGCTTTCATATACGTATATAGGGAAAACCGCCGGACGGTGGTTTTCTTCTTATAAATGAGCCATGCCGCCGGCGGTTGTTTAGCCAGTGCTTTAAAAAAATAACAAAAGCTTATTTTCGAAATATATCTAATACTATTTGATTAAAAATAAACTCATAAAACAGTTATAATGCCGATAAATGCAGCCATAAACCGCGGCGAACTTCGCATCTGTGGAAAATGCAATAAAACCCTTTTTTCGTTTAAATTAAAAATCAGTACAAGTCCGTATGAAAACAAAATCCCCGTGAAAATATGTAATCCGCCATTTTGTAGAGGCGGCCATCTTGGATTTTTGTTTCATATTGAGCTCTATTCTACTAATCAAGACCTATCTTTTAATACCCATATTGGAATTGTTGTGAAGTAACATGTAATCCGCCAATTTGTATCGGCAGCCATCTTGGATTTACAATCATAAAGAATATATTATATTGTATTGTCATCAAGATTAAGAGTGTGTACCAAATTTTGGATCGATCTGTCGTCAGGAAGGGGGTTAAATTCCAATTACTAAATTTTCCCCAAATAATAACAAACAAATAAATAAATAAATAAACAGGTCAACCTAAGTAAAATCGCTTAACAATAAAAGTTTATAACGAGGCTGCCAGACGTGAACTGATTCCTTGAGCGCGCCTCAAAAATGTGGAAAACTTTTATACAGGGTGGTCTTTAAGTAAAGGGCCAAAATTTAACTGAAGAATAGCGACGTTAAAATATTGCGATTTAACCAAACTTACCTTAGTCCAAAGTTATTATTAAGTGAGATACAGGGTGTTAAAGTTGATTTTTTTATTTTCCGATAATATTTTATTCGTTTTGAGTATTACCATAAAACTTGGTATTATGGGGTTTTCTGACATGACCTATTCATATCTAAAGGTAATTTTTAGGTGCTAACCAGAGGACGCTACCTGCAGTACTTAAATTTCTTTAAAACGTCGCAACTTTTTTGTGCTTTCCTGTATGTACAATCCGAGTAAAATATTAAACTCTCCAATGCTTTTTACACAAAAAGGTATACCTTGTAAGAATCGCTCTGAGGAACTGGTTTCTAAATATTCGCTATTAAGTAATTTAGTGCAACCCAAAAATGCCTTTAAAACCAGCGTATTAGCCATAACTACTACCCCCCACTATAAACCAATAAATTAATGTAGTTATCCATATACTTTTGGTTTCACTAAACCACTTAAAACGGTGGCTCAGAGCCATTTCTAAAAAGTACACCCTTTTTGTGTAGAAAAAAATACTTAAAACTTTTTAAATATTATCGGAAAAATTTAAAAATATTTTTTTAACTTTAACACCCTGTATCTAACTTAATATTAACTTTGGTAGTAAGGTAAGTTTGGTTAAATCGCAATATTTTAAAGTCACAATTTTCCAGGTGAATTTTGAGCCATTACTTAGGGAGCACCCTGTATATTACTTATTTTATATTAAATAATTCATTAGCAAAAGTTTATTTTTGAAATACAACCAATACTATTTGAGTAAAAATAATCTAAAAAAAAACGAATAAAAAAGTTATAATGTCGATAAATGCAGCAATAAACCGCGGCGAACTTCACATCTGTGGAAAATGCAATAAAACCCTTTTTTCGTTTTAATTAAAAATCAGTACGAGTCCGTATGAAAACAAAATCCCCGTGAAAATCTTAATGGGTTTTAATAAATCGTGAAGGAAGTTACGATTCGCGCACGGTCGTTAAAATCGATCGTAAACGACCGACAATATCCTGTTGCGCCAGTGACGTAGATGGGGTGATTTTCTTCCGGGGTATATATATATATATATATATATATATATATATATATATATATATATATATATATATATATATATATATATAAAAATTAATAAAAGGTAAAGTTCTTTGGGCATATGGCTCATCAATGACTGTAAAAATAAATAAAAAATAACCTATAAGAATTCGGCTACTATGGTTGGTTGTTTAAAAATTACGGAGTCTCCAAAAGAAAATGGAATACCCCGGGCCCGACCAAGACGGTGACACGTGTTTCGTCTTCGTTAAGACTTGTCAAACCGCTTCAGGTCGCTAGACGCCCTTGATGAAATCGCGACTGACTGTAAATATTCTTTCTGTCGTTCAGAACTAATAAATACAGACAGTGGCGCCATCCCACCAAGAAATTCAAAAACAACCAGCCATAGCATCGAGAGGTTAAAGGTGGTAGGTAAAAAGTGCGCCATCTAGTTGTATATGGCGAAAGTTAAAAATGCACCATACTGTTATGCCAAACAAACCATATGGAACTGGCCGCCCATCAGTCTGCGGGTTTGCAGAATTCGGATGAGTAGTTTTGCCAAAACCAGGTAGGTGGCGTACAGCAGTGACTGGAAAATATGATAAAAATCATATTGAAAGCAGTATTTTTCACCCAAACTGCGATATAATATAAAAGTGAATGGTTCTTGAGCCTTGATATAAATACATTAATAAAAGGTAAAGTTCTTTGGGCATATGGCTCATCAATGACTGTAAAAATAAATAAAAAATAACCTATAAGAATTCGGCTACTATGGTTGGTTGTTTAAAAATTACGGAGTCTCCAAAGAAAACCTACCACCTTTAACCTCTCGATGCTATGGCTGGTTGTTTTTGAATTTCTTGGTGGGATGGCGCCACTGTCTGTATTTATTAGTTCTGAACGACAGAAAGAATATTTACAGTCAGTCGCGATTTCATCAAGGGCGTCTAGCGACCTGAAGCGGTTTGACAAGTCTTAACGAAGACGAAACACGTGTCACCGTCTTGGTCGGGCCCGGGGTATTCCATTTTCTTTTGGAGACTCCGTAATTTTTAAACAACCAACCATAGTAGCCGAATTCTTATAGGTTATTTTTTATTTATTTTTACAGTCATTGATGAGCCATATGCCCAAAGAACTTTACCTTTTATTAATGTATTTATATCAAGGCTCAAGAACCATTCACTTTTATATATATATATATATATATATATATATATATATATATATATATATATATATATATATATATATATATATATATATATATATATATATATATATACATATATATTAATAAGAAAGTAATTTTCTTGAGCCTTAGAATAAACAATTTAATAAGAGTTTTAAATTCTTGGGCACAGAGGCTCCTAAATGACAAAAAGAAAAGAAAACAAATACATAACCTGGTAGAAACGACTACTTGGCTGGTTACTTTAAAATTACGGAGTCTCAAAGTCAAATAAATGGATGACCCCGGGTCGCAATGAAGACGGTGACATTATGGTTTGTTGGTATTACAACACATGCTACTTACGCCATATACACCTAGATGGCACCCCTTTTACCGTTTTAACCTAACGAGTGCTCTGGCTGGTTGTTTTGAAATTGCTTGGCGAGATGGCTCTGGCCGCTGAACTTACTCCCTTAGTTCCGACAGGGATTATGTTTAGCGACTAGAAAACATAGCCAAGTTGTCAGCAATGTACAGCGGTTGTGATGATTCCCAACAAGGATGAAACACGTGTCACCGTCTTCATTGCGACCCGGGGTCATCCATTTATTTGGAGACTCCGTAATTTTAAAGTAACCAGCCAAGTAGTCGTTTCTACCAGGTTATGTATTTGTTTTCTTTTCTTTTTGTCATTTAGGAGCCTCTATGCCCAAGAATTTAAAACTCTTATTAAATTAAATATATATATATATATATATATATATATATATATATATATATATATATATATATATATATATATATATATATATATATATATATATATATATATATATATTATGAAGAGCTATTCAGCTCTCGCAATAATATAATTAAAATTAAGATTAGTTTAAAAGAAATAAATTAATAATAAAATATTTATTATAAAATAATAATTTTTATTTAGGTTATATTAAAAATTAAAACACTTAATACAGAAAAGGTTGCAACTACTAAACATAGGTTCAAGGGCATTCAGTCGAAATGATAAATAATCTAATCATAAAATAAGTTCTTTACAAGGCTGCCAGACATGAACTGATCTCTTGAACACGAATCACAAATGTGGAAAACTTTTTATTGAAAAATGTAAAAATTAACAAAGTCAGATCATCGATCATTTTCACTAAAGTTTCATACATGATCGCTCAATCAAAAAGAATGCAACTGGTCACAAAATGGTCAGCATTGGTCGGTATAATTAATTATTTGGGCAGCAAGATTAAAGGAGTTCTGTATTAACACCTCAACATCAACATTCGGAGGTCGTTTCATGCTGTAACAATTGGTCACGATTGGTCATTAGGTCACAGTAATTGGTCAGCAGTAAAATAGAATTAAGAGAAGAAAACAATTACAGTTTCACAAAAACTGGAAATCGGTCTTACATCAAACGCGGTAGTAAAACAAATTTTTGGCCGGCCAAGCTATCAGGCGATCCAACCGTGTCCTTTAACTTGTTGAGCGACAACGCCACAGAATATGCAATTATCTTAACGATTTTCGATTCTTCTTAAGTTGTCAACCTGTGGGACAAGCAGTCCGTTTAAGAGGAAGGCTATGAAAACAACAATAGAGAAATAACTGTCCCAAAAATACCATCTCGCTGTTTGGTATGCGCCACCTGGTCAAAATCTTGCAAAGGAGACGCTAGGTCAAAAACTTGCAAAGCAAACGCTAGGTAAATAACTTGCAAACGAGACGCTAGGTCAAAAACTTGCCAAAGAAACACCAAGTCAAAAACTTGCAAACGAGACGCTAGGTCAAAAACTTGCAAACAAGACGTTAAATCAAAAATTTGCATACGAGACGCAAGGTCAAAAACTTGCAAACAAGACGTTAAATCAAAAATTTGCATACGAGACGCAAGGTCAAAAACTTGCAAAGGAAACGCCAGATCAAAAGCTTGTAAACGAGACGCTAGGTCAAAAACTTGCCAAGGAAACACTAAGTCAAAAACTTGCAAACGAGAAGCTAGGTCAAAAACTTGCCAACCAGACGCTAAATCAAAAATTTGCATACGAGACGCAAGATCAAAAACTTACAAAGGAAACGCCAGATCAAAAGCTTGTAAACGAGACGCTAAATCAGAAATTTGCATACGAGATGCAAGGTCAAAAACTTGCAAAGGAAACGCCAGACCAAAAGCTTGTAAACGAGACGCTAAGTCAAAAACTTGCCAAGGAAACACTAAGTCAAAAATTTGCAAACGAGACGCTAGGTCAAACACTTGCAAACAAGACGCTAAATCAGAAATTTGCATACGAGATGCAAGGTCAAAAACTTGCAAAGGAAACGCCAGATCAAAAGCTTGTAAACGAGACGCTAAGTCAAAAACTTGCCAAGGAAACACTAAGTCAAAAACTTGCAAACGAGACGCTAAATCAGAAATTTGCAAACGAGATGCAAGGTCAAAAACTTGCAAAGGAAACGCCAGATCAAAAGCTTGTAAACGAGACGCTAAGTCAAAAACTTTCCAAGAAAACACTAAGTCAAAAACTTGCAAACGAGACGCTAGGTCAAAAACTTGCAAACAAGACGCGAAATCAGAAATTTGCATACAAGATGCAAGGTCAAAAATTTGCAAAGGAAACGCCAGATCAAAAGCTTGTAAACGAGACGCTAAGTCAAAAACTTGCCAAGGAAAAACTAAGTCAAAAACTTGCAAACGATACGCTAGGTCAAAAACTTGCAAACAAGACGCTAAATCAGAAATTTGCATACGAGATGCAAGGTCAAAAACTTGCAAAGGAAACGCCAGATCAAAAGCTTGTAAACGAGACGCTAAGTCAAAAACTTGCCAAGGAAACACTAAGTCAAAAACTTGCAAACGAGACGCTGGGTCAAAAACTTGCAAACAAGATGCTAAATCAGAAATTTGCATACGAGATGCGAGGTCAAAAACTTGCAAAGGAAACGCCAGATCAAAAGCTTGTAAACGAGACGCTAAGTCAAAAACTTTCCAAGGAAACACTAAGTCAAAAACTTGCAAACAAGACGCTAAATCAAAAATTTGCATACGAGACGCAAGGTCAAAAACTTGCAAAGGAAACGCCAGATCAAAAGCTTGTAAACGAGACGCTAGGTCAAAAAACTTACAAACTTTTACGCTAACCGCGTTTTTCGTGGACTGTCCTAAGATTTAAATAAAAATATTTTTCTTTATTATCTTTGAGAGGTTTTTCTTGACAAAACAACGTTGTATATGTTTACAATGTAGTTCATCTAAGAAATCTGCCGTCTTATTTAATCGATTAGTACTACTCTTTTTGTTTTATCGATTTTACCAGGTACTTTATACTCTAACGACCAAAGCCCATGCCGCCAATGGCTTACCATAAATTCCTTTGATTGTTTCTCTTGCGTTTTCTCATAGTTCACTTTTTACACCTGTGCGTTTTTATTACTAAGGACGTTGCTTATCATTTTCTTTTATTTGAGTTCATTATTCGAAAACGGGTGTTTAGAAGGAATGTGCAATAAATAAACAAGTAATTTAAAAATAAAAAAATGACTTTTAAATGTAATATATTGTTTATTAAAAGTAAAAGTAAGACTGCTACTTTTTCTCCGAATTTAACATGGGATTCTTGCTTTAAAGGTTAGGTTCAAAGTAATTTTCGAAGTATTAGGTGTATTTGAGTTACGAACGTGGCGGTAGAAAAATACTTTATTTTTGGCGTCCAAAAAATATTGTAAGTTTTTTAAGCTGATATAGTTATAGTCGGGGAGCCAAGGATGCGAAATGGCGATTTACTCCAGCGTCATACAGACCTATTGGGTTGCAAAGCTTAGATCAAATAATACCAATCGATAGAACCCCACAAGTGAGATTTCAGCGTACCCTAAAAAAATTTAGAACCTACCGCAGACTAACAGATGGCGAAAGTAGTACGATGTCGCTTTGCTAATACGATTACCATCAGAAATTGATAGCAGTCGCTGACGAGCAGTCGGCCCGATCAGTTAGAGTGAGGATATACGCAAAATTTAATAAAAATAAAATCCCCGATAAATGGACCCAGTATCCATAAGATTATTAATTTTATTATTTCAGAATAGGATATATCGATGCGTTTTTACAAAATATCGTAAGCGACATTCGCCAATTTTGCGGGAAATGATTTTTCTTCCCATCGCGTTATTTTTAAAGAAAAACCGAGATCTGAATGTTTTTATTTTAGATTTCTTCTTAATCTGAATTACAAAACAAACATATTTAACATTTAATATCAAAATTTTCAGAATCTCCTAAAAAAATCTAAAAATTTTAAAGTTCTTAACCTAAATAGTAGGTAATTTTTAATTTTTTTATTTTAATTTAATTTATCTTGACAACGGTGGCAGACTTGCCACCAAAACGTCGATTTTTAGTTCTCTATTTACTTTGTTTATTTTTTTTGGTGTTTTGGTACTATTAATTTATTTTTTGGCGTGTACCCAAATAACTACCATTAATTAAATGAACCGCCGAACCAATATAGAACATATCTTCATCTGAAATAAAGCCAATGAAAAAAAAACGTTTTCCGTAAAACTGACGAATGTCGCTTACGATGTTTTGTCAAAAACGCATCGATATATCCTATTCTGAAATCATAAATTTAATAATCTTATGGATACTACCATTTATCGGGAATTTTATTTTGTATTAAATTTTGCGTATATCCTCACTCTAACTGATCGGGCCGACTGCTCGTCAGCGACTGCTATCAATTTCTGATGGTAATCGTATTAGCAAAGCGACATCGTACTACTTTCGCCATCTGTTGGTCGCGGTAGGTACTAAAAATTTTTAGGGTACGCTGAAATCTCACTTGTGGGGTTCTATGGATTGGTATTCTTTGCTCAGATGATAAAAAGAAAAAATATTATATAATGTATACCTTTTTATCGGTGGGGAAAGCGGCTATAGTTTTTAAATAAGCAAAAAAAACTAAATTTATTTTGACCTGTGGAAATCGTTCGGATCGTATCGGATTATATATTTATTGTTATCCAGCCACGATCGAGAATGTCAAAATAACTTTTTATCAACTTTGTAGCCCTCCGCTTGTTTACGTTACTCTTACATTGTTTGATTAGTGGCACTATATACTGTTTAGCATGTAATTAACTTATCCTATCTTAATCTGACGCGCTTGAAAATGTCTGGGATGGATATACTTTTGTTTTTTTCGATCGGCCCTGTATACGGGGCTTATAATACAGGGTATTTTCCGGTATATTTATTTGCCGCGCTGTAGTAAATCCCGAAATCCTCTTTTGGGCTCCCCAACCATAAAGGTTTAAGTACAAAGTAATTTTCGAAGTATTAGGCAGAGACAAGAATGAGACGAGTAACGGTCCTAACAATTTGTCCATTGTATTTATCTCTTTCTGGTTTAACGCAAGTTCCAATAAATATGTCTTTGTCTTTCATCATGGCAGGCTATCGTAGATGGAGCAATCATCGCTTTGCCCTGGTTGCCAAGTTGTTTACAATTTCTGCATGTAAACTTTAATGTCCTTTTTTGGCTCACATCTAATTAAGAGAAAGAAAATATATCATGAATCGAATATTTTTAACTTGACAAACGTTGCCGCAGGCAGTCACTCCGAAATGTTAATCGATATTTGTGTTTAATATTTTTCAATGGCCGATTTGTTTGGACAGTTTGTTTACAGTTTTCTGTGATTTATTGTGTGTTTCGTGGTTTTTTACCGTTAATTGGACTTTGAATATTGACTTTTATTAGTGATCACAGTGTATATATTAAATTTGTGCTTTTCAACAGATAATTTAAGGTAATATTGACATGATTATCTGTAAGAAAAATCTTTATAAAAACCAAATAAATAACATTTTTAATAAGGTGTGTGTAATTATTGAACTAAACCCCAATATTTTATATTAATAGGAAACAAAAACAAGTACCTAACATTAAGGGCAAAAATAGCACAGCTATATAATTTGAATTTGGCGAGCAAACGATAAAGTCGACTCACGCGCCATCTGCGTTTACCTTCCTTGAAGACAGACAAGGAAGGCCCAGCAGCTATTTCTCTCTCGGATATTTTATTTACATTTAGTTGCTCGTCTCATTGTTGTCTCTGTATTAGGTATATTTGAGTTATCCACGTAGCGGCAGAAAAAGACTTTATTGTTGACGTCCAAAAAATAAAGAAATTTCTTTAAACTGATATTTAAATCTAATCCCCATTGCAAGAAGTCGAACTGAAGAAGGTAAAATTAAAAATGTAATAATAATTTCTGTCACAGAAAAATGAATACAATACAGGGTGTTACAGAAATAGGTCCTGGTCCTTGGGTGATTTTAAGAAGAAAAGTTCAAATAAAACTATGTCCTAAACCCCTTTACTTTGAGGCTACAGTGTGTTAAAATCTTTAAAAAATGTTTTCTTCATCACAACTTTAATAAGTTGCTAGATATGTTTATAAAATTTAGGTAAAAAAGTACATCCTTTAAGTATCAATAGCCATTTCTTGATGTAGGAGATTTTTTTATTTGAATCTGTAGTGTCCGTACAGGAACGCAGACTAAATATGTTTGAAAAATATTATGTACCCCACTGTTTTTCGTAAAATAAAAACTATTTTTATAGCCCCCATTCATCTTCGCAAAAAAATAAAAACGTTGTTAGGCATGCTCAATTTATTAGTAAAAAAAAAAAAAAAATTATATCCATATGTAAATTATGTTACCATTACATTTTAAAAACTCTAATTCTAGAGATCTAGCGGTACATAGGACAAAGCTATATTTAAATTTTTCTTCTTAATATCATTCAAAGACCATTTTGTAACACCCTGTACCCAGTGGTGTTTAACCTGAAAAATTCGTTTAAAATATTCCTGCTTTATTTTTTTTATTTGCTTGATGTGGGTATGAATAACCATTTGCAGTTAGAACTTTTGGAGGAACCAGAAAGTAATAAGGAAAAAAGACGCAAAAAATTAAAAAAAAATTCTGAGGTGTGTCATATATTTTTTTTTTACTTGTCTTACCTGGTATCTATTCAAAATTTTACTAACACAGCCATGAGACACCCTCAACTGTCTCGAAATAACACAGGGCCGTACTCCAGCCGCGGCCATCTCTACGATTTTCAGTCTTATGTGGTTGGGAAGAGGTCTGCCGTTTATAAACACTCCACCGAGTTGGTTAACGCGTCCTTGACCTGGAAAAAAGGAAAATGTATATATATAAAAGAAACTAAAAAATTAGGTAGGTATTTAAATATTTTGCCTTATGTCCATGTAAAAGGTTGCATTACTTTTAATGCAATTTTTTTATCGGGCGTAGGACGCTTCGTACGTCTCATGTGTAACGGGATTAATTGGTTTGCAAAGACAAAAAAATTATGTTCACACAGATTTTTCTATTGTTTTAAAACTGATACAATACATATGATGTGTTAAAATTTAGTACAAATAATTAAAAAGGGTTTCAAAAGTCAGATTTGATGCAAAAATATAGCCGAAGTTCAAAATAATCGTCTTTTTTCCGTAACTTCATATGGCTCTACACAACCAGGGCCGTATTAACTGTTTGAGGCGCCCTGGGCTGGAATTCCCGGAGCGCCTATTTTCCACCAAAAACATTTTTGAAGATCAAAAAAAAGGCCTTTCCTCCGTAATGTCTATTTTGAGTGCCAGGCGCCTTACTTCACCACCCGAAATAATAAAAAGAACATTTCCTCCTTTTCGCGCCTTTTTTCCTATTTCATTTGAAAGCACCTTATTCACAGAGGAATTATTCCCCACTCAACCTAAACTTTTTTAAAACTCCCTGTCTAGCGCCTATTATCCCCTGTCTGGCGCCTATTTTTTCATGGCGCCCTAGGCTGTAGCCTAGTCAACCTAATGGATAATACGGCCCTGTACACAACGGGGCGTCCAGTACCTCTAGCGACAAAGTTTAAGAGGTGATTCTACAATAAAAAGAAATAGCTATTTATGTATCAAGAGCGTTACTAGGACTATAATGCCCTGAAGGTCGAAATAGCCCGAGGGCTAGATTTCGACCTGATGGGCATTATAGTCCAGTAAAGCCCGTGGGCCCGTGGTGCATACAATGCTTTATTTTTTACCCAAAAAGAATTTTTCAATGACTAATTACATTATTTATTCGCAATATAAAAATAAATTGCACCTGTACCTGTATACGTAAGTAGATAATGACTGGTGTTAAGTTTGACTTTGATGTTTCTATCAGTTAGTCAGTTGGCATTTTTTATTTAACGATTTGCTCAAAATGGAAGAAATTCCACACAATATAAGAGAAAAGGCCATAAAAGGGACCAAAAATCTTTTGCCAGTTAAATCAAGGCAACAGTATGATCGGGAGCATGGCATATTTGGTATTTGGAAAGATGCGAACGCAATTCTTCAAATAACCGAAACCGTTTTAATGGCATATTTTTCAGGAACTAGTAAGTTATTGATTTTATTTTAATACATATGTTTGTATAAACTTGATCTTTATTGTGAGAGAAATAAAATTGGATAAGCAATAAAATTTCCATATTAGCGCATTAGGGCATTATAAGCGGGCATTATCATAATGCCCGCTTATAATGCCCTAGGTGTGATAGCAGGTATTATTGCTACCATAACATATTCCGTTTCTAAGGTATTACAGATTAATAATAGATGGGTAAAACATAAAAACCTTTTATGAACATATATTATGTCTTAAAAGTCCAAGTATTAGAAGTACGGGGTTGTTAAAAATTAAAAAAATACATATATCGTTATTTGTATTAACTTAAACCAATTTAGATATTTAAAAAATGAAGACAGGGTGTTAAAGTTTTTTTATCATAACTTTCCTACCACTTCAGATATATCCACAAAATTTGGTACACTTTGTTTAACCATTACATAACATTTTTGCTGCAAAAGTTTTTTTAATGCCAGTGGTGTACAAACAAGATTTGTATTGAATTTTGTTCAAAAAAATTAGTACGCCACTGCTTTTTATTCGAATCAGTATTATTTTTGGAAGAATTATTTACTTTGAAGTTAACCCTCATGAACAACAATGGTGAAAATATTTTTTGTCTCTTATGGTAAAAATGATCTTCCAATTAAAAGGAGACAACTTGCAATTTTTAAAAATTTCTCAATTTGGTATACAAGTTAATAACAAAAAACGATATTAAAAAAATATATCACCACGCTTAGGACATATTATGTTCATATAAAGTTTTGTTCATATTTTTAGTAGATATTTTTTTTTAATTGTAGAATCACCTATTAAAGTTTATCGATAGAGTTACCGGACACCCTGTACTTATAATACTTTCTTAAAATATTTTTAGTAAATTTTGTACAACCCTGTATACTATAGAACAATTCTCTCTAGAAATTAGGCAATATTAACCCAGTCAACCCAAACCCAGACAGAAAATAAAAACAAAAGTCGCGGTTTTTAGTAAGGTTACCATTTTGTGAAATATTAAACTTTTAGCATAAATTTCAAAATTTCGTTGTCACGCTCATTGGAGAAGAAAATTTAAGTGGGCCAAATATTTTACAAATGACAAAATTCTTACCGATAGTAACCAGAAGGTCCATGCATAATGCGGCGAGTTTATTCAGTGAATATTCGATAAAACGATAGAGAAAGGCACAATGACACAACACAAATAAATTTTAAATCAAAAAGTCTTTATGCAAATTGTTCTTCTTTGTCTAATCCACTTCTTTTGCAATCTTATCTTTTACCCGAGTTTCTTTATGAGAAGGGGTTTAGACATAAGCAAGACCGGTTATAGCTTTTGTCAGGGACGTGAGGGTGTGAGAATTACGATTTCGGTTGGCAGTTCTGTTCAAAGTTGGTAGCATTATCAGCTGATGACAGAGTCGTTCCTTGTCGAAGCTTTGTTTGGTAAAAACTGTGAAAATTTGCCATTTTCATTTTGGTTGTATATTTTGCAAGGATTTCCAGTTGTTAATGTTTTTGGTTAGTTTAGAGACTTCACATATTATTGGTTCGGACTCGTGTTATTTTAGAGATTTTGATTGTGTTTAGTCGAATAGTTTTCAGTCATTCGTGTTTTTATATACATATGATACAGATGAGTGTCCACTAATTAATGGTACACAGAAAAACCACAGATTTCTTATGCGAAAATACCCATTTAGGTAAACAAACATACCTATATCCAGAAGTTAATGATAAGGAAGATACGGGGTGTTAAAGGGATATAAATATTTTTTATTCATGCATTTCGATAATTTATGGTATGTTTTAAACATTTTAATAAAACTCGGTATCCAGGAGTTTTTAGCTATCAGCTATTTATATCTGAGCAGTTGTAATTATAGCTAATACGATGTTATTGAAGGTACATACTTTCGGGTGCACTGAACAACTAAAACGTGAATACCTTATAAACGGTTGTCAAGACCGATTCTTACTAAGTATACCTTTTTGTGCAGAAAGCATAGAGAAGCTTACTAGTTTACATACATACAGAATAGTAACAAAAAATTGGGTAGTTTTAGAGAATTTTAAATAGTGTACCCATCGCCCTTTAGTTTACACACAAAAATTAATTGTCGATCTGAAAAGCTTATGTTTAAAAACCCCGAGATACCATTTTATTAAGATATTTAAAAAGGGGGAACAATTATAGAAATAAATTTACTTTTTTTTACTATGACACCCCCGTAACTTCCTTATTATAAACTTTTGGATATTAGGTATGTTTGGTTAAATCTTAATATTTTGGCATAAGGAATCTGTGGTTTTTCTGTGTACCATTTATTAGCGGACACCTTGTATACAAAGCTTTTTAAAATTGTTTTTGAGTTACGGAACCATGGAAAATGTTTTGCTCTGCCAGGTACCTCATCGTCCTGTCGTCGCTTTGATAATTTTTAATTTTCAATATTTAAACCACATTTATGTTTTTGTTTTAGGTTATGCCTATTAAAATAATCCAATAAATTTTATTTACAGCATACAGTTCTTTTTTGTTTTCTCCTTAATTCTACGCCACTGATCTGCCTTAAATCAAACATGGCCGAAAATGGCCCGACTTGACGTCACAGCCGCGCTAGCCAATATGGCGAATGTCGTGACCTTATCTCATCAATCGACTTTGATTTTTACCAAGCGGTATTAGCGAATTTTCATAAAACCCTCCGCTAACCACCGCTACCGACGGAGAAACAATACAATTTGTCGGCAGTCAACGTTTTGATAGTATACGTTTCTCTGTTTCACTTTCTGAGAAAAACATATGTGCTTCTTTCTTTGGGTTTAATGCATCTTGCATTGCCAAATAAGCCCGTAAGATCAATTTGAAATGTGGCCGAGTAAATTAACTCGATTTTGTATTAAAGGAGGTTTCGTATAGCAATAGATTAGTTGTTGTCTTAAAGGATAAATTACTTTAATGTTTTAGTTTAAAAATGATTTTTTTAAGTGGGTCATTGACCAAATTACCTTATCGACGAGCCGCGCCTTCAAGCATTTAAAATCTGCATTAGCCATCTCGTAGAGCTTAAGAAGTTGTTACAAAAAAGCAATTTAAGTTTTTATAGCGTTTTAAATAAGGTCAGGAAAAAAAGTTAATATTTATTTTTAGATATCTCCGAATGTTTTTGAAATATCTTAATTTTTAAAACGATAAATTAAAAATCCTCCTAATTACACAACATCTAGCTTCAATTAAACCAACTTTGTATTTCTTACAGTTTTTTTTTTATCTTTGGACAATCCACGAAGGCTGAAAGCCTAAATACTAACGTACCGTGGGTGTCTTAAGCAGGGTAAAAGGAAGTTTGTTAACACGGGACTTAAAAACTTGAAGATGTAGGGGAGAAGGAAAGACCTCCGCTGGCTGCAGGTTCCACAGTCTAGAAACTCTAGGGATAAAAGAACGAACGAAATGGGAAGTTCAGGGGCCTGTCCAATTGAACTGTATGGGGATGCATACGCGCGGCACCACGAGTTTCTCTGTTGGGAACTGCAAGAGGAGGGACTATACTGGACAATTCGTCGGAGCAGAAGCCGTAAAAGTATCTACAGAAGAGCATTAGATCTCCCACAGCTCGACGATGAGCTAGAGAAGGAAGTCTATGAGTAAGTAAAGGATCATTAATAAGACGAACAGCCCTTCTTTGAATGGCATCAAGAATGCTGAGGGTTGTAGGGGATGCCATTCCCCAGACATGAGAACAATATTCCAGAGAGGGTCGAATTTGGGACACATACAAAGTGTATAAATTGGAAGGAGAAAAATACTTTTTGGCTCGGAAAAGAAATCCAAGCTTTTTTGAAGCCGCGGTGGCTATAGATACTATGTGTTTATGCCAGTTAAGGTTATTCTCAAATGTGATGTCCACAAGGTTAAATGTGTCCCCGCTCTACAAAACCTGGCCACTCATAAGCAAAGGATGAGTGTTTGATGATTTTTTTCGCGACAAGGAATACGATTGTGTTTTGGATGCATTAAATTGAACGAGATTTTTGGCGCCCCAATGAGATTTCTAAGTCCCAATGGTCACCCTCGAATTTGGGACACTCTGTACGTTTTTTTAATTTCTTTTCTTTCTATGATTTTCTTAGTATTGCAGTGATCATCTGTCAACTAAAATTTTCTTTTGTAAACTGTAATTTTTAACTTACGACAGGCTAGATGTTCCCTAACTTGTGCCAACAATTTTATTGGTGCTATATACGACCTTTAAAAGGTTTAAAAGTTTTGTTAGATCCTAAATTATGTGCTATAAAATTTGACTCAAGTCTCAACAATATAGAAAGTTTGTTTAACTAAGTCAGGTATCTTTCTAAAAATATATACAGGGTGTTTCCTGGCTATGTTCACTGGCGTAGATTTTTATCTGTCTAAAAAGTAAGACATATAACCCACACCAAATAAAGGCTTAAAAGTTCTGTTAGATACTAAATTATGTGCTATAAAATTTAACTCAACAATTTAGAAAGTTTGTTTACCTAAGTCAGGTATCTCTTTAAAAATATATACAGGGTGTTTCCTGGCTATGTTCACTGGCGTAGATTTTTTATCTGTCTAAAAAGTAAGACATATAACCCACACCAAATAAAGGTTTAAAAGTTCTGTTAGATACTAAATTATGTGCTATAAAATTTGACTCAAGTCTCAACAATATAGAAAGTTTGTTTAACTAAGTCAGGTATCTTTCTAAAAATATATACAGGGTGTTTCCTGGCTATGTTCACTGGCGTAGATTTTTTATCTGTCTAAAAAGTAAGACATATAACCCACACCAAATAAAGGTTTAAAAGTTCTGTTAGATACTAAATTATGTGCTATAAAATTTGACTCAACAATTTAGAAAGTTTGTTTACCTAAGTCAGGTATCTTTCTAAAAATATATACAGGATGTTTCCTGGCTATGTTCACTGGCGTAGATTTTTTATCTGTCTAAAAAGTAAGACATATAACCCACACCAAATAAAGGTTTAAAAGTTCTGTTAGATACTAAATTATGTGCTATAAAATTTGACTCCACAATTTAGAAAGTTTGTTTAACTAAGTCAGGTATCTTTCTAAAAATATATACAGGGTGTTTCCTGGCTATGTTCACTGGCGTAGATGTTTTATCTGTCTAAAAAGTGAGACATATAACCCACACCAAATAAAGGTTTAAAAGTTCTGTTAGATACTAAATTATGTGCTATAAAATTTGACTCAACAATATAGAAAGTTTGTTTAAGTAAGTCAGGTATCTTTCTAAAAATATATACAGGGTGTTTCCTGGCTATGTTCACTGGCGTAGATTTTTATCTGTCTAATAAGTGAGACATATAACCCACACCAAATAAAGGTTTAAAAGTTCTGTTAGATACTAAATTATGTGCTATAAAATTTGACTCAACAATATAGAAAGTTTGTTTAACTAAGTCAGGTATCTTTCTAAAAATATATACAGGGTGTTTCCTGGCTATGTTCACTGGCGTAGATTTTTATCTGTCTAATAAGTGAGACATATAACCCACACCAAATAAAGGTTTAAAAGTTCTGTTAGATACTAAATTATGTGCTATAAAATTTGACTCAATAATTTAGAAAGTTTGTTCTAAGTCCAGTATCTTTCTAAAAATATATACAGGGTGTTTCCTAGCTACGTTTACTGGCGTTGATTTTTTATCTGTCTAAAAGTGAGACATATAACTCACACCAAATATATACACTATTGCCCTAAAGGAAAACACTTTGGTAAAAAAATATTTTGAAATTTGCGGACTAAGTTGATTTTGTTTTTTTCGTCCCTCCCCTTTCCCAGAAAAAAGATCTAAGGTTTAACAGCAAATTCCATTTTTTTAACGTGATAACGTCTTATAATTTGATGGCGCTGGCTGCACGCACAAAAAAACATGACTCATGCGGCGTTCTATTTAAAGCTTGAAGTGCAAGCGAGAGCGCGAAACAGGCACAATCGGCCTTCGCGTTCGGCAGCGTTCGACATCTGTTTGTTTCCTATTTTGAGCGGCCTGCTATATAATAATACATTTACATGTTTTGGTCAAGTAGGAAGTGCAGTAAAAAGCGAATGTGGTGTAAATAGTTTCTTTTGAAAAATGCAACCATTCCATAAGTATTTTCCTATGACGTTGTCACGTTCAACTATCGTCAGTAAACCGACTTTACAGACAACCGATTTTTTGGAAAATTGTATCGAAAAATTCCAAATTTTTTTAATTATCTATATTTTTCCAAAAACTATATTCATTAGAACTTTTTCTGTTAGACTTTCAGATGCTTGGAAAGGAAAACCAAATATTTTTGGAAAATTTGTGATTTGACGATAAAATATGATTAAGTTAACGAAAATAGTTCCTATAAACATAAATGTTAGGAGCTGCTTTATTTTCGAGATACAGGGCTTTAAAGTTTTAAAAAAATGTTTTTATTAATTTCTTAACTAGATTAAAATTATTTATTCACTGGCATCTCAATAAACAAATATAGGTGTAAAGTTATTAGTAGTTATTTTATTTCATACCTTTAACTATATAGGGTCAAGCAAACGAAAACTAAATATGGTCATATTTGTGATTTGGCTTGTATATTTAAAAACAAATATGAAGAAGTAGTTTATTTGATTAACTAAAGTATCCAAAAAAAACATTATTTTTTTAACTTAAATAATACAAATATTGTTAGATTTTTAACACTTTCAATAATCATCTGCTACCAGATTAAAGACCTGGCCACACACAACCGCACCGAGCCCGCAGCCGTGCGTTTCGCTGGTAAAATGTAGGGAGATGCGGTGCAAAAGTTTTGAATTTAATTAAATTGCAGTAATATAAGTCTGTTATACTACGCTTTAAATTTCACCTGATTGTAAAATAAACCTTCACAAATAAGGTAACATAGTTTTACCTTATTAAGTTTGGAGAAAAAAAGAACAGAGATAAGTAAGAAAATATGTTTTATTTAAACAAGGAGGTATAAATACATAAATAAATAAACTTAGATTGACAAAAATGCTTTTATATTTTTGATGGCATAAAAAGAGCTTTTCAAATTAACTCTATCATTGTAATTCCGGGCTCGGTGTGGCCTTGTTGCGGTTATGTTTGGCCAAACCTTAAATCGTGGTGTTTGTATACAGAGTGGCTTTCCAGTGACGCAAATAGAGCGCTCCCGAGTAGCTCAGGAGCATTTCGTTCTACTTTATGGCGTTCCAGTGACGGAAAGTGTTATGCACCTGAGCTACTCCGTTTTTCTTTCCCCTTGCCCCTCATGCACCAACCCCTCTTTTGGTTTTTGTGCTTTAAACGTGTTTTTTTATGGTTAAGGATGGATTTTTCAAAATAATTTATTTAAAATGGAATAAGATATTAAAAAGAGATTATTATTATAAAGCCAAGAAAGGTTAAAAACAACAAAATTTTAAAATTTCTTAAAGTATCTCTCTTTCCTTGTCTAAGGATGTGTTCCAGTGACTAACTTTTAGAGCAGTTCAAGAGCTTCAAGCCCTGGAGCGTGACGCACAAAATTTTTCGTTACTGGAAAGCTACCCTGTTTACTTATTTGGCTAAAATCAAGGTTGATAGAGACGAGGTGGCCTAACTTTTTATTTGACAGCGGATAGATGTGACGTCAAGGGTATCCTTTTCAAAAAATGTCGTTATTTCTCTATTGTTTTGTAAAAATCGTGTTAATTGTGTTTATATTTGTAAGTAAATAGTAAATTAATAAGACTTTAACCATTATATAAAGAATATGTTTAATTTTAAATTGGTTAAAAAAGGACTTCTATGACGTCATAATATCAGCTGTTTACTGTTATAGTGGGCCACCTTGTCTCTATCAACTTTGAGCTAAAATCACATTTTGGTTGTCTTATAAACACGATTTTGTGGCTGCGTTCATTTTTAGCCCATGTGTGAGTAACCCAGTGGAGTAACGCCCCTTGGAGGGCACCGTATCACAATAGGTTTGTTTCAGCAGGCTGTCAGAAATGTTTGCAACCGTTCGGATTCTGCGCACGTCAAATTTGTCGTTCCAGCAGTGCCATGTTTCTAACATTATACAATTGTTTGTTTTTTCAGCAGTAGTTTTAAGATGTTGGAAACATGTTGGAAACTGTTTGAAAAGTTTGCAAACTTTCTTCAAACATTACTGACAATTTTTAACATAACTTTTCTTGTATTGACGTATAAGCAGTATGCACGCCTTGTTTATTTTTCGTTCCAGCATAAAACTGTTGCCAACATTTCTGATTAATGTTTGTAACAATTTCTGCGTTATACGATTGTTGCTAACATGTTTCCAACATTCTGCTGGAACAAACCTTATGAGTTAGGGGGCTAAAAAAAAGGTTTTTGAAGACCAAAAAAAAAAGCCTTACTTCAGTGCCGTATTACCCACTAGGTTGACTAGGCTGAAGTCTAGGGGCCGTGTGATAGAATAGGCGCCTCACAGGGAACTTGGTTAAAGACTTTTTTCTCCATGATTCCATGACTGTAATGTGGAAGAGGGGACGATCTTTTTTGGGTCTTCAAGTACAAGGCAACTTGGTTTTTAAGATATGCATGATGAGTAATTAAAAAAGGAAGGAACCTTTTTTTTGTCTTATATTTCTGTAGGATCCCAATACAACTCCAGCCTAGGGACCCCAAAACAGTTAATCCGGCCCTGCCCCACTTTTCTAACAACATTCATCAATTTTAGTCGAAGAACCAATTCTAAAACGGTATTTACCAATCGGTTAGGTTGACGTTTAAACAATGTATTATACGTCAAAGTTGTCACCAATTATTACCGCGGTTATAATTGGTTGAACACCTAAAATTGCTTATTGTTTTCCAGCACCATTTTTTTTGCTTAGACACGTTTGGGCGCCTCTGTAGCTCAGGGGCCCCGTATCATTTATACGGCTGATACAGCGGTAGCTACGCCCCCGGAGTAACTAGAACTAACCAACACATTATTTTTGTTAAAAATAAAACCTTTTTTTAATCTATACGCTTTTCAATATTCTCTCACCGCCCATTTATACTTTTTCGTTTTCAATATCATGAGTAAATATGTCGTATCAAAGCATGTTTGAAAAGATAGATTTATTTAAGTGACCTTGGCAACGAATAAAAGGGGCCTGGCTGATGCGACTCCGTCCACGTCTATCGGGTGATGCATCGCCGGGCGGGACATAGGAAATCCCATGTAATTTTTAATGGGGTCATTTATTGGCTCCCTAATTATTTTAGAGAAAAATTCTATTGAAGTTTATTGAAGAGCATGCAAATCTACGTCCATAGTAAAAACTTTAGATTTTTCGGTTAACCCGTTTGCTAGTTAGATGCTAATATATTTTTAGAAATTGTTACATTATTATCGCCTCATATTTATGAACAACAATAATAATACCAGTTAGCGTGACATAACGTTGTCATTTTGAAATTTACTGCTTTATTATTATCAAAAAATCGTACAGTGAAACGATTAAAGTTGTATTTATACAAACGAATTAAGTTAAGTTAAACTAAACTAGAGTACCAAATTTCAAGAACTTATGACATTTATAATATTTACATGCTTCAATAAATTATTAATATTATTACAATAATTAATTCCTTGATAGTACCATTTAATCATCAATCCTTTTCTTCAGTAGTATAACTCATGGTTAATCTTTTCGCTCTACGATTTTTTGATAATAATAAAGCACTAAATTTTAAAATGACAACGTTATGTCACGCTTACTGGTAATTTTATTGTTGTTCATAGCCCAATAAATCAATGAACGGTAGTGTAAATATAGCCACGTGACCAAACCCACTTAAATCAACCAATAGCCATAGGGAAACCATTGTTCATTAACGAAAAAATCCAAAAACTAGATATTATCAAACTTAAATTCAGAAAAATCACTGAAAAACTTCCGGTTTCGGGGTTAATTATCAACTGAAAACATTAATTTACATTTTTCTGCCTCCGACTTGTAAGGAGATAGATAAATTAACGTTTTAATTAGTTTGGTGGCCTCAAGTAATTAAAAACTCATTTATTATCAGAGATAGAATAATAGATCGGCGGCTAAAGTTTAAAAGAACTGCATTGTATAACTTAATTTGGTCTATTAGAACTTCGTATACCGTAGAGGTATACGGGGAGTAATACATGGGTACCTCAGAATATTTGCAAAATCTACCGTTTTTATATATATATATATATATATATATATATATATATATATATATATATATATATATATATATATATATATATATATATATATATATATATATATATAAATATTTTACTCCCTTTAAAGACAGTCAAAAGAAAACATCCTGCTTTTCTTTTGACTGGAGTAGTCGTGACTGACTAGTTAAAGAAAAAATCTGAAACAACCCAGAGTACTGGAGGTGCAGTGCAGTCAATGACTTTGATGATTGACTGCACCTCCACTACTCTGGGTTGTAGAATTTTTCTATATATGGATATATATTTTTTAAATCTTTTTGGCATCCCACAAAGGAATATGCCTAAATACCAGAGTACCGTGGGTGTCAGGTTGATTAGATGTTTAACCCATCGTTCCCCCTGTTCCGTCAACGTTGTCCAAGCACTGAAACATGCAGTTATGCATTTCACAGCACTTTTTAGACAACGCCGTAGTGCCACCACGGTCATTATTTTTAAATAACTACTACCTAAATATGTCTCCCCCGCATATATATATATATATATATATATATATATATATATATATATATATATATATATATATATATAACTTTGATAATAGATACTTGGTATACTTAATGAAATATTTTTTAATATAATAAACACAATATATTGTACAATCTGAAATATTGCACCATAATATTCATCGTGTGGGCCGCTTAATAGCATAAAATGAATCAATTAAAAATAAAATAAGCGACTTGGCAACGTTGCAGTTGCAAATTTAGAACATAATGACATTTCATAATCAAGTTTTGCTTTCTGTTGTTGTAGTTAATATTCTATTTTTTAAAGAATTTTTATGATTTATGGGATGAATTTAATACAAAAAAAGAAAATAGTCTACAACTAGTATTAAGCGTTTAAGTGGTTGCCATCATGGATTTCGTTAAAAATTCAGCAATGAAGCAAAACGTACGAAGTCAGTTTTGGTTTATCTGCAGTTCAAGTCTAAATAACGCAAAACTTACGCTTTATAGCTATATATAAAGTTTCTCGAAACACTGACTATTATCCTGCTTTGTGTTATTAAGGTTGTCAGACAATGATGCCTAATATTTTTCGTGAAATTTAATAACTAATCAGGTGATTTATGTAAATATTCTTGGCCAAATTAAATCTAGATACCCATTTTTATCAGCTGTTTGAACGAATTGCAACACTGTGCTCCTGGGTTTAAATTCCCAATACATTATATTGTTTAATTAACTGTCTCTAAAATAAGGTACTCTTTTATTCAATATCGATGAGTTGAAGCGTTTTCGAGAGAAACAAGTTTTGTTTTAGGACATCTTAAAATATAAAGGTTATGCTAATGCAATTGGCACTATAAAAACTTTATTTTAACTCTCATGAAATTAAAAATAACGCAACATTGTCGAAAATTTCATAAAATCTTAGATTGATAATTAGAGGTAGAGAATAAATAATTCCCGTTATACATGAGGCGTACATACGCCCTACGCCCTACGACTGATGCATTAAAAGTATCATGCAGGTGCGGGCCAGGCGTACGGTGTTGGGCGTTCTTACGTCTCATGTGTAACGGGACTAAGGATAGAGGGAGCTCACGTCGAACAGAAATATAAAATAATTCAATACATCCGTATTTAGGTAAAAAGTTTTGTCTCTTTTGTCAAAAAGGCTTTTATTTATTGATATTGGACAGGAGTACCTTTTAGAGAAAAGGGCATAAGCCATCCAAAAATACAATTTCATTCCTTCAGGGAGTAAAGATAATTAACACTGGGTACTGTGTAAGTGTTAGTCCGCTCCTAGCGAACCAATGAATGCAAATATTATACAAATACGCCATTTTAAAAAGTCCTAACTAATATTTATCATACTAAAAAAATATTTAATTATATCAAGTAGTATAAAAGTTATTCCGATAATCATCGGCGTTCTTTAAGGGCAGGAAAATATGAACTTGTCATATTATAATCATGTGTTCTATATGAATCTCAAAGATTGCCACCTTTTTGGGACACCCTGTATAATTAGGTCGTTTTCCGTATTAATATGTAGGTAAACATATTTATTTAAATACTACATAGACATTGTCTAAGAATATTTTTTACGTTATGTTTTTTCTATACAAAATTAATTGCCTTTGCCTATATCTAAAATTATTTTTTTCGCATTCATTTTCAGGGACATCCATTTTTCCCTGACTTTTCATATTATGTAATATTAAATTTAAACTGCACAAACCTTGAAATGGATATCCAGAGAAACAGGGCCGGTGCATTATCCCAAAATTACCTGTCACTGTCATTTCTGTCTCCACTTTTGCGTTTAAATGTCAATAACTCCACTTTTATACAATTCGAATAGTTAGCACTTCTTAACTTAAAATTAAAATCTGTCAAAAGCAGTCCGGCATCATTATGAGAACGTCCGGTACCGAAAATATTGCTGCGATGTAAACTCAGTCAAAATAAATGTGGGTAAGTTTACAGTAAAAGAAGAAAATATAAGGGAGAAAAGAAAAAATGTAATTAGTGAAATATCTTACATTATTTTTTATCTGTTTCTGGAATGTTTAAAGATAATTTTAAAGAAAAATTAAGTAATTTTTGGGGAAACTTTTTAGTGTTTTTAGCACTCGATCACTTACGCGAGAAACTACAATAAAAACATAAAATTTCAAAGAAAAACTTAAGATGAACGCAAAAAACCCGTTTTCTAGTCACTTCCTCGGTGTAAACTAACTCAACGTCCGATGTAAACGCACCGAATTAAGGTGCAACCTCTAATAGCGACTAAAACCAACTAAAAACTAATTTTCTCACTTAACTGACTCTTGAATTTCGACTTTTGAGCCACGCCCACAATGTAATTATGGGCGGAGTCTAAGAAGAAAGTTATTATGTTGCAGGTAGACTGCAAGCTTTTAAACAAGTCAAAGAGAGAGGGATGTATAAGGGTTTGTTGAAGAAAGAGAGAGAGCAAGAGATATTGTGGGTTCTTCAGATAAAAGACTGTTTTTGTAGGTTTCATCGACATAAGAGTTGATTATTGAGAATGAAAGAGTGAAATGGAGACAGAGAAAGATGAATGAAAGAGGTGTTTTTCTACGAAAACGTATGTGATAGGGTGTTAAGAGGGTTAATATTGATATAGAGTCGTGTTTATATGTAGCTATGGGAGCCATTGTTATTGATCAAGTTTCAGTAATATTTTAAATTGAATATTAGGGGTATTAATGCCCAGAATGTATAATGGTATTATTAAGGAGGGTGGTGGATTTTATTACATCCATATGAGGAATTTTTCTTTATTATTATTTTTTAATTATGTAATAAGTAGAGGAAAGTGACTAAATATGAAATACCATTTTGTTCTTACACATAATTTGCACCAAAAATATAAATAAAAAACTTCTTGTGGTAAATATTAACAATCATATTTGTCTTTTATTTTGTACAAATTTTTAGTTACATTGATAAATTTAAATTAGGATTATTTAAAAAAACTAAAAAATAATGACGGTAGCCAAATATCAAATAGATAGGGTAGGGCGGGGCTAGTTGAGCAATTTTTCACTTGATCGGTTATAGCTCCTCAAAAATAAGTCTTAATGGCTTATAACGCATACTGATCGATTAGCAATTTATTCCTTATTAATAGTGTCCATAGTAGTTTTTTTCTAATAAGTCTAATTTAGGAGCTACATCCATTTTAATGTAGATAGTCAAGTATGCCCAACGTACCCCATAGGTGAGGTAAGTTGAGCAAGGGTATGGGGCTAGTGGAGCACTTAGAAAGTATAGTCAAATCATGGCTTAAATGTTAGATACGTTTACAATAAAAATGCATTTTGACAATTTGCTTTTTATATTTATAATCTTATACTGACAAAACAACAATAATATTATTAATAAAACAGCAACGTACCTACCTAGCTTAGCTTAACTATTGGATTTAATATCTATCAATTCATTTTCGTTTTTAAACTTTTTAAGCAGTTTTATTTTGCTTCTCTTGTAATGCCTTCTGTATCTGTTAAAATTGCAGCTTTTCTTGGACTAGCCTTTGGGTATGGTCGAACTATTTCCAGAGAAAATTTATAAGTTAGATAGGTCAGCTCGTTTTCTTTGTTGCTTGTAAAAGTTCGGGTTGCAGCCTCTTTTAAATCTTGAGAAGACTTTAGTGTTTTACTGTTATAAGTCTGTAACCTAAAAAATAAAAAAAAATAAAACATTTATACTTAAAACCGTGGGGTTATTTGGGCAACTGTAGCTCAACTAACCCCAACCTGAAATTCTAAAGAAAAAGTGAATTTATTAAAAAACCGGTTAGAATTGTATTCAAAATCTTTATACATATTAAAACTGCAATAAATTTACTTAAGATTAACACTTACCTGATTGAGAACGGAATACATTTAACTATTACAGATAAAATTTTCCGGCTTGCAATTATTTTACTTTTTAATCACAAAATAAACAATGCGCACGGATACTTTTCTCGATCGCCGCGTCACCACTAGTGGTTGCACAATCAGTTCCCCTCGCGCAACCCCTTCTTTGCGCTATTTAATGCTTTCGCGTGCGGTCGATAGTTTTTGAGATATTTTGATTGCCCAACTTACCTCTATGCTCAACTAGCC
Organism: Listronotus bonariensis; assembly: GCA_014170235.1. Taxonomy (NCBI): domain Eukaryota; kingdom Metazoa; phylum Arthropoda; class Insecta; order Coleoptera; family Curculionidae; genus Listronotus; species Listronotus bonariensis. The sequence continues at coordinate 72,250 of JACEGR010002466.1, read as the reverse complement.
CCGCCCTACCCTACCCCAAATATGGAATACTACAAACAGTAAACTGGGCCATTTTTTTTAATATACTGAAAATATTGTTTAGGGTGACAAAAAGAAAATATCGTGAAGATTTGAGCTCTTAATAATAATATTTAAAGGTCTCTCTCCTTTAACTTAGTATAGTTGTATTTTTTAAAACCTTAAAAATAAGAGAATGCGATAAAACAAAACGTTGCTCTACTGGCATGTTATCACTTATACTCGCGAATGGGCATTGAAAAAAGAGACAAACCCCTTTAAATGTTGTGTGAGTTCCCGTTTAAGAGAAATGCGGGTATTCCATATTAGGAATACTATTCCATATTTGGTCACGTTCCTCCAGTGCCGCATTTACCAGAAGGCTGAGTAGGCTGAAGCCTGGGGCGGCGTTTTTAGGGGGCGGCAGATTTTGTACTTTATAAAATCTTTAGTTGATTTCGATTTTCATTTTGTACGTAGAAATGAAAGTGAGTACTTTTTTGCTCTTCAAAATTGATTTTCAATGAAAAAGGAAAAAAATAAGGGGCGGCTTAAATTAATAGCGTACGGGCGGTAATTTTGTAAATGCGCCTCTGCTTTCCTCTACATTTTTTCATCGGCAAATTGCAAAGATATCTATTTAATCTTCTTTAAAGCACAACTATTGTTTGTTGATTTAAACATTAACTAAGATTGTCAAAGTGATCCTATACGCATTCATTTTTAAAAAGACGCCTAAACGTTTAAAATCTCTTCTAGGTATAAGCTTTTGTAATAGAAATCACCAAGTTGTATTTTTTTTAAGTAAGGACCTTTATCTTTTTTTTTGCTGTCCAAAAAAATTTTATTGCACATTTCTTCACGGCTAACCCTCCTTCCTCCCCTCATAAAAATAGCTAGAAATACGTCCGTGCCTTGTTTTATAAAAAAGTTCCTATATGAACATATGTCCGAAGAAGCGTTGTTTCTGAGATACAGGGCGTTCGAGGTAGTAAGTAAAAGACCTGAGCCTAGAGGCCCCGCATTAAATAGGGGCCCGCGCAGCGATAAAAAAATGTTTCGTCAAGTGAAAATTTAAATCAAATATTTGTATTTTTAATGAAAATATATGTCTGAATGTGCAATGCTTTATCATTATTATTAACTACTGTTTTCATCAAGATTAATGGTGGGTTTATAAAAAAAAATTAGCATTTAATTTAACATTTAACATTTAGCATTTAGAATTTAACAAAAGTTCGGCTTATGCTGATTCATGTTGACGTTCATAAAACACATTTAACATTTAGGATTTAACATTTATCATTGAAGAGTTGACCAACTTTTATCTTCTTAAATTAAATGCTAAATGAAAATTCGACTGCGCATGTCAGAGTGTTTTCTGTACTGACATAATTTAATAATTTTGGTTTTATTATTGTTTTGATCAGCACTATTTAGTACACATCAAATCTACGTGATAAATCTGCCCCTTCAGCCACTTTTTTGAAAGATAAAGCTAAAGATTAACTTAAATAAACATCGAAAGACTTTTCCAGTATCATTTTTTGTGCAATAATTAAAGAAAAATGACCATGAACAATGGAAAACCTGCATTTCTTTTAAACAGAAAGTCACACACGCAATTAGAGGGGTTTTTCTCTTTTTTTATGCCCTTTCGCGAGTAGAAGAGGTAACATGCCAGTAGTGCAAGCCCTTTCGTCGCTGTAGTAACGTTTTGTTTTATCGCTGTCTCATAACTTTTTAGGGTATTTTAAAAATACGTATTTTTTGTACAAAAAGTGCACGAAATACTGTTTTTATAACTTTTTAAAAGATAGTTCAGATATTCTGTTGTAGGTTTTAACGGTATTTGATTTTATTACTTTCTTAAATAAAATAATATAAAAATTAGTTTAAAGTCGCCGGAAAATCCGAATATGGACAGATCATAGTACTCAAATATGGACTCTTCCATAATTGGGTTCTTTGATCATTAAAAAGCTTCTGATTAAGCAAGAAAAGAATCAGAAGACAAGAATTAAGTCAAAAAAGGCTTTTCGTCTCATAAAAGAACCTTCGCTTACAGAGAGGCTTCTTTCTCTCGCTCATCGTCGGCCTGTGGGGGATTTATCGCTTTTTATAGGTACTTCCATGGCTTTTGCTCTGAGAAATTGTCCAGTATAGTTCCTCCACTTACGGCGGTTCCCAATAGAAAAAATTGTGGTGCCACACGTATGCACCCCTTACGGTCCAACTGGATAGGTCCCGAACTTTGTTCGTTCTTTTATCCCTAGCGTATCTAGATGGTGAAACCTGCTGCCCGCGAAGGTATTTCCTTTTCCTCTCATATTTAAGTCCTTTGTCAAACTCGCTTAAGACACTCACAGCGTTGCGTTGGTGTGGGCTCTGGCACAATACCTGCGCTGGATCCAGAGTCTGACGCCTGGATCTGTGATTTTTTCAAACTATTTTTGTTGCTTTCTAAATTATACGAAAGTTTTCAAAGAGTTTCTTGTTAAATAAGTTTAACTTTTAATGGTTTTTATAGTATTCCATATTTGGGTACCTATTCCATATTTGGCTACCTTTATCATTTTTGGATTTTTTTAAATCTTGATTAAAATTGATCAATGTAACTTAAAATGCTTACAAAATAAAGGACAAATATATAATTGTTAATAATTACCACAAAAAGTTTTTTATTTATAATGTTTATGCAAATTATGTGTAAAAAAACAAAATGGTATTCCATATTTGGTCACTTTCCTCTAGGGTAGGGCGGGGCTAGTTGAACAATTTTTCACTTCATCAGTTATAGCTCCTCAAAAATAAGTCTTAGGGGCTCATAATGCATACTGATGGATTCGCAATTTATCCCTTAGCAATAGTGTCCATAGTAATTTCTTTCTAATAAGTCGAATTTAGGAGCTACATCTATTTTATTGTAGATAGTCAAGTATGCCCAACGTACCCCATAGTTGAGCATGGGTATGGGGCTAGAGGAGCACTTAGAAAGTATAGTCAAATTATGGCTTGAATGTTAGAAACGTTTACAAAAAAAAATACATTTTAACAATTTGCTGTTTATATACGTATTTATAATCTTATAGAGTCAAAACAACAATTATCATTAATAAAACAGCAATACCTAGCTTAGCTATTGGATTTAGCATAGAATATCTAGCAAGAAATGCCTTACAAATTTTTTTTTAAATTTTAGTTTGTAAATTTTATTTACATTTTTAAAATTATAACTTTTTTCTATATTTTTATTTAAAAATGTTTTTGTTAGAAAATTTTATTTAAAAATTTTAAATTTCCATTGACTCATCTTCGTTTTTAAAAGTTTTTTAGCAGTTTTATTTTGCTTCTCTTGTAATGCCTTCTGTATTTGTGAAAATTGCAGCTTTTCTTTATCTTCTGTTTGATTTGGCTTTTCTTGGACCAGCCTTTGGGTATGGTCGAACTATTTCCAGAGAAAATTTATAAGTTAGATAGGTCAGCTCGTTTTCTTTGTTGCTTGTACAAAGTTCGGGTTGCAGCTTCTTTTAAATCTTGAGGGGACTCTAGTAGTCTTACTGTTATAAGTCCGTATACTAAAATATAAAACATTTTATACTTAAAACCGTGTGGGCAACTGTAGCTCAACTAACCCCAACCTGAAACTTTAAAGGAAAAGTGAATTTATTAAAAATCCGGTTAGAATTATATCCAAAATCTTTACACATAATAAAACTGCAATAAATTTACTTAAGATTAACACTTACCTGATTAAGAACGGAATACATTTAACTATCACAGATAAAATTTTCCGGCTTGCAATTATTTAACTTTTTAAACACAAAATAAACAATGCGCACGGATACTTTTCTCGATCGCCGCGTCACCACTAGTGGTCGCACAATGAGTTCCCCTCGCGCAACCCCTTCTTTACGCTATTTGATGCTTTCGCGTGCGGTCAATAGTTTTTAAGATATTTTGATTGCCCAACTTACCTCTATGCTCAACTAGCCCCGCCCTACCCTACTATTAAATTTATAGTCTTGGCTTTTTTGAGAACGGGTTTTAATGTGTCATTTTCTCGAATAAGTATAAGCTTGTTTGGAAAAAATACTAATAAGTAAAATTATAAAATTTATACGGTCGTAGAAAAAATATGGTATGCAACCCATGCATAATTTGTCGTTTTTTTTTCTAACGAAATTGATGTCAAACCTCCCATTTGTAAAAAAAAATCCCTTTATGCTCTTATTATAATAATTACTAATATAACTAATATTTATACCTATATTTTTATAAATCCTACACAATAAACACGCCCAAACACCATTTTCCAGAGGCGTACCTACATGTTTTTATTTATTTATAAATATTCGTTTAGGTGCCACTTGAGACGCCTCTGGGCTTAAGAGTAAATTAAATTTAGTTGTAAAATATGCACTTAAATTTTCTGCACAACAATTTGCAATACCCTGTATAAACTGCATATACATATGATGTAACAGTTCTCTTTAACAAGTGGGCAAAAACACTTAAGATTTAATAGAATCATGAATAAAACATGCATTTTAACGAATGGGATGTGTAAAGGCTGGCCAATGAAACAGTGGTATCATTAGGTGGGCGGATCCATGTATGAAGCTATACATAGAGATATTTGTGTTTATGAAAGACGCAAGAGCAAAACGTAGGCTAAAAATAAATTAATATTGAGAATAAAAACAAAAAGTATGATGGGCTGATTTTGATTAAAAATTGTGATTTTATTTTATTAAATTTTTTATAACTATTACAGGGTGTTTCCTAACTATCGTACCAAACTTTAAAGAGTAATGCCCCCATTAGGAACACGTTTTAGCCAAAGGCGCAACTAGAATTTTTAAATTAGGTTATCTAAAAAGTAAGACATGGGACCTACACCAAATTTATACCAAGATGCTACTGATGCTAAGAAAAACACTTTCGTAAATAAAATTTTTATTTTTGAATTTGCGAAAAAAGTTAGTTTTTGGTTAGCCCCAGAGAAAAACAAAACTATTAAAAGCAAATTCCCCTTTTTTTATTTTTGCGTACCTAAATCTATACCCTGTTTTGTTGCAAGAGAGAGTAATAAATCATTAAATTTTATGGCAATTCGCTTTCTGTGTTAGTCCGAGTATAAATATTTTTCTTCAATTCTACCGGTAATGTACTGATAAGGCATTATAATTTTAGGCCGGCAGACCACGTTCTAATATTCGTCAACCTCTTGGGTTAAATACAAAGGAATAACAGATGTTTACCTGTATTTACGTGGGAATAATGTGATAAAAACCTTGACAGTGGCGGTGCGCTTGAGTTTATTTTTGGGAACTTCCCTTTTTAAACAGTTTAGGTAAAATGAAAATCTTGTTTCTTTTATATGTGTAAAAAAATTATTTTAAAATTTATAGTATATCAATATTGTACAGTTGGTATAATTATAGTTAATAATAACCATTTTAATAATACACATTAAAAATGCATAGTAAAAAATAATTATTTAAAATATAATCTATACCTAATTAACTATGCTACATAATCTACATCTAGTTATTCACATTCTTCCATATACATACTATCACTACTTGAGTTATATATGAGTCTACTTGTATAATAATTAGAGGTTCAACAGTTGTATCTACTATTATATCCAAAGACCACATTTTATTTTCTACTTCTAATACATGTTCGACACATTTTTTCCAGTTTTCTGGGAAGCATTAGATATGGCAATTTGAAATAGTTGTTTTTATATCTACTAGTTTAAACGTAGTATTATTTCTGGCTACTTCACCTTTCACTTGTGCCCATCGCTTTTTGGTGGAATTATACCTCCCTCTTTTTCTTGTTTAAAAATTCTGTAAATTGTCGCTTTTTTCACCCCAGTCATCAACGCACATTTTTGAACACAATCGTCCACACTTAAATTAGAGTTTTGATCATTTCTAATACAGGGTGCGGCAGAATGGACTCCCACATTTCATCAGGCTAGAACATCGGTAATGGAAGTTGGACATTGGTGGGGATGGTCACATTCGCTTGGGCGATTGATAAGGTTTGTTACTAGGCGCTATGTCTTGGTCTGGTGACCAACGTGGATTTGTTATTGAGCTATTATTCAAAAATGACGAATGTGTCACCGCGTCGAAAAGAGTATTTTGTACGCGCTTCCTGCCTCCGAATGCCTCTGTTCCAGACCGGAAAACAATTTTTAAATGGGTTGCTAACTTAAGGGCAACTGTTTCTTGACTTTCCTAAATCAAGACAGCGATCCGAGATGAAACTGCTGCTATGCCTCAAGACATGGTGATAAAAGTGATGCGGAACTTCTAGGAACGCCTTCGCATGTGTGTCGCTGCTAACGGCCGTCACTTACACGATATAATTTTGAAAACATAGTTTAAAAAAACCTTAAAGTGTGCTTTTTTAAAAATAATAAAAGTTTAGCTTCATATTTTATAGTAGACTTTTTATTTGCTACCGAAATGTGAGAGTCCATTCTGCCGCACCCTGTATAATCGAATACGTTTTTAACAACCTGCTTTTCAGTTAAATGGCCGAGAAATGCGCGTTTCTGCGGAGAAGCCATTTTTACAATACTGTAATACTTTGAACAATACTCTAACAATTTATAACCACTCAGTTGCACATACGGAAAGATACTAAAATATATATAAAATTTATAATCCTTATTTAACGCAATTCGGTGTATTTCTACCTGTTCTTTGCACAGAGACTGGTGCGCCTATGGTTTACAACCTTCTAACCGTCCCGAGACATTTTTATTACTCTCTCTTGCAAAACAATAGAGTATAATATAGTTTTTTGAAAAATATAGGTATCTTAGTTCATAAAATTTAATATTTGTCGATAAAATTTGATCGAATTCACGAAAAAAATACAAATGGAGGATTTGCCTTTCAAAGTTTTGATTTTCTCTGGGGGGTAAACAAAACACTAACTTATGTTGGTCCTGTGTCTCATTTTTTAGATAAAACAAAAATTAAAACCCTAGTTGCGCGCCTGAGCAAAGATAATTATAGTTTCACTATTAGTACCAAAATCCGTAATTTTATATTAAAACAAAAGGCGCATGTTTTTGTAAGATGAATCACAAAGTTGTATGTTTTTTTTTTTTTTTAAAGTGAGGACCTTTTTATTTATTTTTTTGCTGTTTACATTAAAGAAACAAGTTTAAAGCCTCACTTCTTATAGTATTAAACATAAATTAAACACTCCACTGAGAGAGAACCAAAAAGTTTATGTTTAGTCCTTGCGATTAGTAGATATCAAATTCTGATTTCTTTTCCAGGGGAAATATAGAAGAGCAAAAGAAAAGTCTTTAGGTACGTACGATGAGCGAGAGAAAGAAGCCTCTCTATAGGCGAAGGTTCTTTTATAAGACGAATAGCACTTTTTGACCTAATTCTTGTCTTTTGATTTTTTTCTTGCTTTATCAAAAGCTTTTTTAATGATCAAAGAACCCAATTATGGAAGAGTCCATATTTGGGTACTATGATCTGTCCATATTCGGATTTTCCGGTGACTTTAAACTAATTTTTATATTTTTTTATTTAAGAAAGTAATAAAATCAAATACCGTTACAACAGAATATCTGAACTATCTTAAAAAGTTATAAAAACAGTATTTCGTTCACTTTTTATACAAAAATACGTATTTTTAAAATACCTTAAAAAGTTATGAGAAAACAAAACATTACTACAGCGACGAAAGGGCTTGCACTGCTGGCATGTTACCTCTTCTACCCGCGAATAAGCATTAAAAAAAAAGAGACAAACCTCTTTCATTGCGTGTGTCAGTTTCCGTTTAAGAGAAATGCCGGTATGCCATATTAGGGACCCTATTCCATATTTGGTCACTTTCCTCTACTTTATTATTCCTTCATATTATTGCTCCTATAACTTCTTTTATTTTCCCATAGTTAATATAAGACATATCCATCTAAAGGAGAAGAAACAAACGTTAAAAAAAAACAAAGATCCTTATAATGGATGGTATTTATTTGGGTACACGCCAAAATAAAATTAAAAGTACTAAAAATCAAAAAAATTAAACAAGTAAAAAGATAATTAAAAATCGACGTTTCGGTGGCAAATCTGCCACCGTTGTCAAGATAAATAGAATAAAAATAATAAAAATAAAAATTTACTATTATTAAGGTTTTAAAATTTATTTTTTTATCTTTTTTAGGATATTCTGAAATCTTTGACATTAAATGTCAAATATGTTTGTTTGGTTATAGTGTCATAATGACATAGATAACTGGTTGCTGGTGTATTGATTGTTTATTTTACAAAAAAGGTGAATAGTTAGTTAATTTTTAGTCTTCCTGAAGATACTTCAGTGTCAAGCAAAGGCAACCAAGTGTTATTTAAATTAACGGAAATTGATGCTACACAATTATCTTTATTTAATAATATATACGCACTTTCTTTGATTTTGCGTTTTTAAGAACAAGTTTCCTTTGCTAAAATGCTCGAAGCGTCCCAGTTTATTCTATGATTGTTATCAAATGCGTGTTGGCAGATTTTTGATTTATTAAATTCTGTGTTTTTAATGTATGATCTGTGTTCTTTTATGCGTTTGGCTAATGGTCTACAAGTTACACCTATATAAAACTTATTGCATTCGCAAGGTATTTTATAAATGACATTTTTTGTATAGGTTGTATGGTTTTGTTTTTGTTGTTTGAGATCTGATAGTGTTTTGTGTTTTAAAGATTGTGCGAATATTAAATTTATGTCCTATTCGTTGAAGATCCTTATACCTATAATAAACCAATATTTTAAAACTTAAGATCTTCCAAATCCCCTGTCAAATCTACCTTAAAAACACATTAAAAGCATTTAAATCGTCATCGCCTGTTCAAAATGACAAAACTACATTATAAATACGTCCAAACACGATATTTTTTGTTGTCTGGGGTTTTTATGACCATGTAATTTGTCACCCTGATTTTGTAACTGTCGAAATACGGATGTCCATACTCGCAGAGCAGAAAATTTCGAATTTGATTCTCTCAGTAGTCGCCTTTTGAATTTTTGACGAAAATAATCGTTGTTAGAATAAATTTAGTTATTTTTGGTAGCTTCTATTTTGTTATGTGTCTCTGTACAATGGTAGTGACTACTGTTAATGGTTTCTGTGAAGAAGGTGAACATTGTGAACAAAGGGACGTTTTTTCAATACGACTTCCTAAAATTGCTGATATATTCTTTATGTTGGATATTTAGAATGTTTTACAAAAGTAAAACTGAAATTTGGAAAAGGAAATTATTGAAAAACTAAACTTAAAGTACTTTATTTTAGTACCCTAAAAAAAGTGTTACAAATTTATTTTTTAACAGTTCTAAGCTTCCTTTACACTTTAAATTAGTGGTTTGTTTTAACGCCTACCAGAATTTATTTTAATATGAATATATACAGGGTAGGTAAAAGTAGTAGATACACTCTACATTAACTAACCATAAAGTTCGCCATTACTTGATTTATTTCATGTCTCACTAAATTTTTATATTTATCAGTTTGTGAATAAATTTACCTGAGGAAAATGACCTAAAATGCGTGTTGACAGATTTTTGATTTATGAAATTCTGTGTTTTTAATGTATGATCTGTGTTCTTTTATGCGTTTGGCTAATGGTCTACAAGTTTCACCTATATAAAATTTATTGCATTCGCAAGGTATTTTATAAATGACTTTTTTATATTTTCATTTAAATAAGTTGTATGGTTTTGTTTTTGGTAATTAAGATCTAATAGTGTTTTGTGTTTTAAAAATCGTGCGAATATTAAATTTATGTTCTATTCGTTAAGTTGTATCCCTAGAGTTTCTAGACTGTGGAACCTGCTGCCAGCGAAGGTCTTTCCTTCCCCCCAAATCTTCAAGTTTTTAAGTCCTGTGTTAACAAACTTCCTCTTACCCTGCTTAAGACACCCACGGTACGTTAGTATTTAGGCTTCCGGCCTTCGTGGATTGTCCAAAGATAAAAAAAAATAAAAAAACCTTGCGAATGCAATAAGTTTTATATAGGTGAAACTTGTAGCCCATTAGCCAAACGCATAAAGAGCACAGATCATACATTAAGAACACAAAATTTCACAAATCAAAAATCTGTTAACACGCATTTGATAACAATCATAAAATAACCTGAGATGCTTCGAGCATTTTAGCAAAGGAAATTTGTTCTAAAAACCCAAAATCAAAGAAAGTGCGTATATATTATTAAATAAAGATAATTGTGTAGCATCAATTTCAGTTAATTTAAATAAAACTTGGTTGCCTTTGCTTGATACTGAAATATCTCCAGGAAGACTAAAAATTAACTAACTATTCACCTTTTTTGTATTATAAACAATAAATACACCAGCAACCAGTTATCTATGTCACTGTGACGCTATAACCAAACAAACATATTTGACATTTAATGTCAAAGAGTTTTTAGAATATTCTAAAAAAGATAAAAAAAAATAAAATTAAAAACCAAAATAATAGTTAATTTTTAATTTTATTATTTTTATTCAATTTATCTTGACAACGGTGGCAGACTGGCCACCGAGACGTTGATTTTTAGTTATCTTTTTACTTATTTTAATTTTTTGTTTTTTTTTGGTACTTTTAATTTAACTTTTGGCGTGTACCCAAATAATTACCATCCAATAAATGCTTCTATTATACTATAATTGTTTTACTAATTTCCTTTAAAAGCAAAAAAATGGGAGTAACAACTAGGGGATAGTATGATCACGGGAGTCTGCCCTTTACAGGCTTTTACAGTCTCGAAATCTTCGGGATTAAATGCCTTAAATCCCTGGGTTTTCGGAATCAATAAATAAATTTTATTTAATTTTTTAATAATATTGCCTGAAACGAAACGCACTTAGTCTACTGTTTACTGTCAATTTATCGAGTTGTCAATGCCAATAAAAACAAAAAGTCATCCATATTTCCCAGCTGATTTTAGTCAGGTTTACGCGTTCCTACTTAAAGAAAGTCATGTATTAAAAAATCTATTAAATATTTTACTTTTTATTATTTATAGGCTTTATCGTCGATGTTGCAGAAATACAGTTTTGTTTTTATTTTTAAAGCGAGATACCTAATTAAGTCTTAACTGTTTCAGGCGCCCTTAGGCTAGAATTCCCGGAGCGCCTATTTTCCACCAAAAAATATTTGAGGAGCAAAAAAAAAGGTCCTTTCCTCCTTTTCGCGTCTATTTCATTCGAAAGCACTTTATTCACGACAAAATTAGTCACCAAAAATCTCCACCCAACCTAAACTTTTTAAAAACTTCCCTGTCTGGTGCCTATTTTTTTCATGACGCCCTAGGCTGTAGCCTAGTCAGCCTAATGGATAATACGGCACTGACTGTAGAAATATCTTTATCAAAAGAAAGTTTATATCAAGTCGATTTTTCTAAACTTTAATTAGTTTGTTTTTTTCTGTTCAGATTTATTTTTCATTCCTAAAGAAAGTTTGAAAAATAAAAGTTGATTTTTAAAATTGTTCGCATTTTTTGTACTCTACCATCAAGTCTTGGGACTATACCGGAGGGATCCCGGGCTTGTCTGTGCCCAGTTCCGAAATCCCGGGGTTGGAAAAAGGCCCGGTATTATATCCTCTAACATCCTGTGTTACCCTCCATGGTAATACAAAGTTTTACAAAAAAAAGCTTGTTTATCTTAAAAATATACCTGAAACCTTCCAAAAACCCCATTTCAAGAAAAATAAATGACTTTTACAACTAGTACTGTCTTCAATATCACAGAACAAAAAGTGTGAATTTGACTAATGCAAAGCAAAATACAAAGTCTGCCCCGAATTCATTAAGTTAATGATTTTTTCCCGCCATTGGCGGCTCAGCTCAAAGGGCCTCAAAAAACCATTTTTAACGAGAAGGTATCAAGTAACAAAATGTTTGCGGTCGCAGTCAAAGTGCCGATAGGTCGTGCCTCAATTTAATTTAAATTTATGTCATTAAAACAAAAGATATTCTATGTTTGAAAAAATCATTAAAATAATGACAAATTGTCTTGAGTTTATTATAAACAGCTGAACAAAAAACTCAAGTTGTGCTTTCCACTTGGAAATCATGATTTATTATACTACGTCAGAGCAGCCAGCACAAGAAATCTTGTCTATTTTGGCAATTTATTGTCTCTTTGAAAAATAAACAAAATACAAGTTTTCCCTATCTTGATTCAAGAAATTTAAAAGTGTTACTTTTTATCCCGAGGCAAAAAATTGTAGACCGACCAATTGCAATTTGTCGAAAGATAAAAAAATACTAGTCCAGAGGTTTATATTAGGGCTGGCAAAAACCGGAAAAAACAAAACCGGTTTTTAAAAAACCGGTTTCGGTAAAAACCGGTTAACCGAATATTTAAAAACCGGTATTAAAAACCGGTTTTAAAAACCGGTATTAAAAATCGGTTTTAAAACCGGTATTAAAAATCGGTTTTAAAAACCGGTATTAAAAACCGGTTTTTAAAACCGAAAAACTGAAACCGGTTCTTAAAACCGAAAACGGTCTTTAAAACCAAAAACAACAACGGTTCTCAAAACCGAAAAAGGGTTTTCTAAACGTAAACGACTGGTTTATTGTATATGATGATATTATTTTCAACCAGCATATTTAAAAATGTTTAATAATGTTGAAAAATACATTTTAATAAAAATAAATATTTTTTGTACTATATTAAAAATTGGTTCTTAAAATTTATTTTGTTACATATCTTTTAAAATTAAAATCGAATTTAAAAAGTTTTATATGAAAGTTGCTCATTTTTGTATGTAGATTAAGATTCTAAATAAAAAAAATTGGAGCTGCCTTTCGAAAAACAAAGTTGATATGAATATGACCTTAAAATTTTAGTAACAAACTAATAATACCATTAAATTTACCCCTTTATTTCAAATAATTCTCACTAGAAACATTTTCTTCTAAAATGCGCCGTTTTCTGGTTATTTGCCTGTCTAAGGTTAAATAAACCACCCTGTATAATCTGTCAACCAATATCCGATTTTACAAAATGAACGGTTTTTCTTTTTTAGATATAAACCTCAATCAACCAAAAACCTATTAATTGATATTCGAAGAACCGCTTTTCGATTTTGGTCCGATTATCCAAAAACCGGTATTCAAAAACCGATTATCCGAAAAACTGGTATTTGAAAACCGCTTTTTAAAACCGGTTAACCGATATTCGAAAACCGGTTTTTCAAAACCGGTTTTCGAATACCGGTTTTCGGTTTTGACCAAAACCGCGGTTAACCGAAAACCGGTTAACCGAAAAACCGGTTTTGGTTGCCAGCCCTAGTTTATATAGGTACAGCGTGCCTCCGGATGTTCTTACCAAATGGGAAACTTTTTAATTTATCAACTTTATGAAAAAAGTGCCTCTTCATTAAAAGACATGCTTGATGAGAAAATACATTTCCATAAAAATAATTGTATGTTGGTTGTACAGGCCTAAAAACACTTGTTGCCAAATTAATATACAGGGTGTATCCTACAGTACAAAACATTAAAGAGTAATTTCCTATGTCATTTTATAAAGAAAAGTTTCTATAATCATATGTCCGAGCAGTGCCGGATTAAGAGTAACCCTGATACCCTAAGCAATCTAGTCCTGTGGTGCCCCCTACCTATGATACCTTTAAAAACTTTTGTGGGGCAACAAAAAATAACAAAGTCTTTACATTTTTAAAAATTAAATTTTACGTTCGCAAGTTTTTGAGAGGCAAAAAAGAAACAAAACAAAAAGTTCATCACCTTTTTAAGACACAAACCAATTTTATTTTACGTTTCCACTTCACTGTATTTTATTTCTTTTCTAATCATTCTGCTGAGTGCCCCTTTTCTGGTGCTCCCCCACAGCGTGATGCTCTAAGCAATTGCTTAGTTTGCTTATAGGTTAATCAGGAACTGGTCCGGAGTTGCTTCTGTTTCTGAGATACAGGGCGTTAAAGTTTTTTAAAACTCGATTTTTTATAAATACTTTAAATACCGTTAAACCGATTTGTTTGAGATTTGGTACGTTTGTTTGATGTAATAAAGCGCTTGTAAAGCTCTAACTAGATTGACTATTGGGTCTACTGGAAACACCTTATATTTTATAACGGTTTTAGATTCTACATAAAAAAATAATTTAGGTTTGTTTATAGTACCAAGTATCTAATTTTATTCGTTTTTGTGATATTTGATTGTTTTTCAAAATGCAGGGGTGCAATTAAATTAATTTTATTTTAACAATATAAACTCCTTAAACTTGAAAATTTGTTACAAGATTAGGAAAAGTCTGCCTTATCATACGTAGGTCATATCTAGATCATAGATTATACAGGGTGAACAAAAAATAATTTCAATTTTTTAGAAAGTCAAATTGCAATATCTCTCTTATTTTGAATGGACCACCCTGTATTTTTACAGCACATGATAACAAACCAAATGCTCTTTCAAATGGTGTATAGGTTGCCTATACCTATCTTTTATACTTTTTAAATAAATTCCGTTTTAACATAGTTTTATTCCAAATGCCTATTTAAATATAAGTAGGCTGTGATACAGCTATGCCTATTTACTAAGCCGTTATTGCAAAATGTAAATTTGTTGGAAAAAAGCACAAAATTTAAAGATTTTGTATTATCTGCCACTATTTTTAAAATTCACAAGGAAAAAATTAGTTGCTTATAATGCTACTTCCAATAACACTTATTTCAGCTGAATGTGGTTATGATAAAACTTGTGTTTTTAAACAATCCTAATAACGCATCTGGTCAGTTATGACGACATTCTGTGACCTGTAACTCGTTTCTTCCATTATCCATAATGACTGTCAAATTTTTTAAAGCAACTATTAAGGTTATCAGATGGTTTCTCCTGGAATAGTTTTCAGGATTAACTCTAGACTAAAGTAAACCAATTTTTCACATCCTACCAGTATTATATCATCTTGTTGTTGTAGAAGAAGGGTTTTTATTTAAAATCATTGAAATTTCTTTTAAACTAACTAAAACACTAGTAATCAATAAATGGTCGTTGTTATTTTCTTAAGAAAAATATTAATAGCTGCTATGTCACAGCCAACTTTAATTTAAATAAACATTTGGACTAAATACTTGTAAAAACAGATTTTACTAAAAAGCACAAAAGATAGGTATAGGCAACCTATACATCATTTAAAAGAGTATTTAATTTGTCATCATGTGACGTAAAAGATATAGCTATTTGATTTTCTGAAAAATTGAAATTATTTTTTGAATATAGGGTGTTCCATTTAAAAAAATATAACTTTGATACGTCACACTTTTTTGAGACATCCTGTATAAACTAAAATAATTTTATACTGTGATCTTATCCGACCTGTATATGTTCCAGTATTTATTTTTTTAAAAACCCATTGTTATCCAGCTACAGAACGTGTTGAATATGGTGGGTCACCCTGTATATATATATATATATATATATATATATATATATATATATATATATATATATATATATATATATATATATATATATATATATATATATATATATAAATATATATATAGGTATACTGAAAAAAGTAATGTCGTAGCTGAAATACGGACTAACATATAACAAGTGTCCTATTTACACTTTTTTCTATTCCGAATATTAACTGAGTTACAAAGAAAAACAAATTTTTGGATTTTTTTTAATATCCAGTAAGCCATGATCTTTCAGACGAAACAAAAAGTGATTTAAACTCATCTTTAAAAACTACAAATACTACAATTTTTTTCCCATTTAACCTTCTCTGTAGCTGCAGCGGTTTTTGAGATCTCTACTCTGTACTAAACATCAAAAAAATCACCCTGTATAATATTTGATGTGAATTCCAACCAAAGTCAATTTTTCTTGCTAAACGCATTCGTTGGAGTGGTTCAAACTAGGGCTGGCAAAAACCGGAAAAAACAAAACCGGTTAACACGTTTTTAAAAAAATCGGTTTCGGTTAAAATCGGTTAACCGAGTATTTAAAAACCAGTATTAAAAACCGGTTTTTAAATCCGAAAAACCGAAACCGGGTTTTAAAACCGAAAAACCAAAACCGAAAACGGTTTTCAAAACCGATACACCGAAAACGGTCTTTAAATACATTTTCTTTCAAAATGCATCTTAAAATAAGTTTTTTATTTTATATTTTACTTGTTTAAACGACTGGTTTATATATGACTATTTTCAACCAGCATATTTAAAAATGTTTAATTATGTTAAAAAATACATTTTAATAAAAATAAATATTTTTGTACTATATTAAAAAATGGGTTATTAAAATTTATTTTGTTACATAACTTTTAAAATTGAAATCGAATTTAAAAAAGTTTTATATAAAAGTTGCTTATTTTTGTATGTAGATTAAGATTCTAAATAAAAAATTGGAGTTCCCTTTTGAAAAAACAAAGTTGATATGAATATGACCTTAAAATTTTAGTCAAGGTCACAAACTAATAATACCATTAAATTTGCCCCTTTATTTCAAACAATTCTTACTAGAAACATTTTCTTCTAAAATGCGCCGTTTTCTGGTTATTTGCCTGTCTAAGGTTAAATGAACCACCCTGTATAATCTACCAACCAATATCCGATTCTACAAAATGAACGGTTTTCTTTTTTTAGATATAAACCGCAATCAACCAATCACCTATTAATTGATATTCGAAGAACCGCTTTTCGATTTTGGTCCGATTATCCAAAAACGGGTATACAAAAACCGATTATCCGAAAAACCGGTAGTTGAAAACCGCTTTTTAAAACCGGTTAACCGGTATTCGAAAACCGGTTTCAAATACCGGTTAACCGAAAAACCGGTTTCGGTTGCCAGCCCTATTTCAAACCGTATTCGAAAATGACAATAGAAATATTAGAGTCAAGAAAATGTAGGTTTTTAAACCGTTGCGTCACAGCCCAATACGTTTTAAGGTTATGATTATGATTTTTATTTTTAGGGTTAATATGTACTTTAGTTTACACCGGATATAAGCATTTTTCACTGGCATTTTTATGTTTAAAGTTTACAAAAAATGATCGAAAAAAAGTTTTTAATGAGTTCAATGCATATGCCCCTCGACAAGGATAACAATATTGTTTTTAAACCATTGTCCGAGATGTATTCAAACACGGTTAAATACGTGACGTATATGACGTCACTGTAGAACCGTATTAACAACAAAAATGGCTCAAGACTCACTACATCTTTTTATATTTTTCTATTCTTTGTATGTATACCGACTCTTCTTACATGTTTTTTTTTCTAAATATTTTCAGTTGTATTTTTTAAATAATAAAACAATAATATCTGTTAAAGCAAGGTTAATATCAACAAAAAATCATAACCATCCGACTGACATCCCATCGACTTTTCAGAGACAACTTTTCGAACAAAAAAGTCAGATTTTTATTACTTTATGGATACTTTTGGTACGATTTCTCGGTACTAAATACGACCATAAATTTCTGACACGCTGGTAAAAATTCTGGCCATACTAAAACCAATAATGGGTCATAAACGGAGCTATGATTTTTCCATAAATCTGTCACAAAAATTGACTTTTAAAAATGCATTTTATGATTATTGGTGCAATTTTCGAAATAAATAGAATTGTAGTAGAAAGTCGAATTAGCTGTTTCTCGTGTCGACGAAATACTTTGTTCAGAAATATTTTGATTTCTTTATTTATTTTTTAATTCATAGGCGTAGTTAGGGGGCTGCTGAGCTGCAGCCTTCTTCCCCCAAAATCTATACATTTTTTTTTATTTAAACAATAGGCTCTTAGGTTAAAAAAATATACAGGGTGGCCCACCATATCCGACACGGTGTGTAACTTAATAACCATGGGGTTTTAAAAAAGTAAATACTGGAACATATACAGGTCGGATAAGACCACAGTATAAAATTATTTTGGTCTATACAGGGTGTCTCAAAAAGTGTGACGTATCAAAGTTATATTTTTTAAATAGAATACCCTATATTTTATGACGGTTTTAGATTCTACTTTAAAAATAACTCAAGTTTGTTCATAGTACCAAGTGTCTAATTTTATTCGTCTTGTGTAATTGATTTTTTGAAAAATGCAGAGGTAAAATTAAATTTTTTACTTTAACACTTTAAACTTTAAAATGTGTAACAAGATTAAAAAAAAGATCAAATATTTTACAAGGTGATCAAAAAATAATTTTAATATTTTAGAAAATCAAATAGCCTCTTATTTTAAATGGAACACCCTGTATTTTTTTACGTCACATGATGACAAATAAAATACTCTTTTAAATGGTGTAAAGGTTGCCCATACCTATCTTTTGTGCTTTTTAGTAAAATCTGTTTTCACAAGTTTTTAGTCCAAATGTTTATTAAATTAAAGTTGGCTGTGACGTAGCAGCCATTAATATTTTTCTTAAGAAAATAACAACGACCATTTATTGATTACTAGTGTTTTAGTCAGTTTTAAAAAAATTCAATGATTTTAAATAAAAACCCTTCTTCTACAACAACAAGATGATATAATATTGGTAGGATGTGAAAAAATGGTTTACTTTAGTCTAGAGTTAATCTTGAAAAATATTCCAGGAGAAACCATCTAATAACCTTAATAGTTGCTTTAAAAAATTTGACACAGTGATTATGGATAATGGAAGAAACGAGTTATAGGTCACAGTATGTCGTCATAACTGACCAGAGGCGTTATTAGGATTGTTTATAAACACAAGTTGTATCATTACCACAATCAGCTGAAATAAGTATTATTCGAAGTAGCATTATAAAAAACTAATGAATTTTTTTCTGTGAATTTTAAAAATAGTGGCAGATAAAACAAAATCTTTTAATTTTGTGCTTTTTTTCAACAAATTTACATTTTGCAATAACGGCTTAGTAAATAGGCATAGCAACATCACAGCCTACTTACATTTAAATAGACATTTGGAATAAAAATATGTTAAAACGGAATGTAAAAGATACGTATAGATAACCTATACACCATTTAAAAGAGTATTTGGTTTGTCATCATGTGGTGTAAAAAAATACAGGGTGTTCCATTTAAATTAAGAGAGATATTGCTACTTGACTTTCTAAAAAATTGAAATTATTTTTTGATCACCCTGTATGATCTATAATCTCGATATGACCTACGTATGATAAGGCAGACTTTTCCTAATCTTGTAACAAATTTTAAAGTTTAAGGAGTTAATATTGTTAAAATAAAATTAACTTAATTGCACCCCTGCATTTTGAAAAAAATCAAATATCACAAAAACGAATAAAATTAGACACTTGGTACTATTAACAAACCTAAATTATTTTTTTATGTAGAATCTAAAACCATCATAAAATATAGGGTGTTCCATTTAAAAAAATATAACTTTGATACGTCACACTTTTTGAGACATCCTGTATAGAGTAAAATAATTTTATACTGTGGCCTTATCCGACCTGTATATGTTTCAGTATTTACTTTTTTTTAAACCCCATGGTTATCCAGCTACAGACCGTGTCGAATATGGTGGACCACCCTGTATATACAGGGTGATTTAAAAATCGATCACGAAACTTAAGGGGGTGATTCTAGTTGACAAAATAAGGGTAGAGCTTCATATAATTTTTTTTTAAATGTTATTCGTTTTCGAGTTACAAGCCGTCAAAGTTTAATTTTTATTTTGTTTTTTTCGCCATATTGCATTTATTTTTTAACCAATCCAGTTGATATTTGGCACACAAATCGAGCTTTGCAGATTCTAAAATTTAAGACAAAGAGTCATTTTTATAAATACCGCCAGAGGGCACTTTACCTAAAATTTAAAATTTATTTACATCATAACTTTTTTATTTTGACAGATGGCTGGTGGTGCCATTTTATAGACAATCAAAAACTTAAAATAAAAAATAAGGAACTCTTTATTAAAGTCGATAAACTTCACCGTTTAGGCACCAATAGACATCAAAGTTTTTATCAATTTCACTCAAATTACCTACATACATACAGTGTGTCCAGTAACTCAACCGACAAACTTTACGGGGCGATTCTACAACAGAAAATAAGAAAAAAATTTCATATAAACATATGTCCTAAACGTCTTAGTTTTTAAACTACTTTCCATAGTAATGCAGTAAAGAGCAAGGACTAATTGTTTTAAATACAACAGCCAACCAGTTTAAACCTTTAAATTTTACATCATTTTCTGACTTTACTATATTTAAATAATATGTTTTTTATAACATTAAGTCGTCGTTTTCCTGTCACAGAAAAAAATTATTATACACGGGAAAAATTTTAGATTTCTGATCTCGGTTTATTGTCTCCCTTCGTTTCACGTCGGGAGACAATAGAACATCGAGCTGAAATCGAGAACTTTTTCCTTTGTATAATAAATAACTATTTTTTTATATCTGCATACTGGCTGTGCGTATAGATTAAAAATCACCCTGTATATTTTTAAAAAGTCTCTTCAAACCAAAAAAACATTAAAATGTTAAATTACTCATTTTTAAAACAAAACCCGCTATTTTTCGCATCAAAATTTGTTGTTTTATTAAGAAAATGCGCCTTGATTTGCGTGACGTTACCATTCATAATAATTTTGACCAATTAGAGCCGGTAATTCCATGGATAAAATTGTAACCGTTAAGAAGGATGACTTTGTGTTTAGGCATTTATGGAAATGAGATCGGAGCTTTATCAAAAAATTAACGGGTTAAAAATTCTGGTTGATATGACACAACCAGTGCGTAACCAGTCAAGTACAAGGGTTTTGCAATTGCAATGATATCTGCGTATAGTAAGAACATTTTAAAAGCGCAAATTCGGTACCCTTTGAAAATAATACAAAAAAGACCGCCTGCAATCGGACTATTTTATACAAGGGCGCCGCTATCCTTTACAGCGACGCACCGATACACTATGGGATAGAAATCCATTATTTTGGCCACAAAGCAACTTTGAAATTTTAATGGCTCATGCTGTGTATTTCAAAGTAGATATTCCAAACTACATGTACGCAAAATTATAAAAGGATATGACGACTTCTATTGGGGTAATAAGAAACTTGAAAATGTATTTTAAGTAAACATAAATATACAACATTTAATCTACTTAGTTTATTATTAGCTTTGTTTACTAAAAAAGTAAAATAGTAAGAGCCAATGTTGTGTTTCCGATGCAGTCTCGCGAAATCTCGCTACTTTTGTCAAAGATTTTTTTACCTTTTTCTTTATGAGTTTTTGTACTTACTGCCTTCCTACTTTTTGCTACTTCTGAGTGTAAGAACAGATACAAGATTTTTTTATATAATTTACAAGAGAACTCTTTGTTTGACCTCCGAACAGTGCGGACGTGCGTAGAGGACTACAAAGTTCTTCCCGGAGTGGCGGCTAGAGGTGTCGTACAAACGTTTTTTATCTTCGGGGATCAAGGAAAGATTCACGCTAAATTGACGGCATCTTTCTTCTGGATCTAAGCGCTGTGAGCGAAGATTCCTATAAGCTGATGGTATCCTGTTTGGTGGTGAACACGAGGTATTTCTCAAATGGCGGGAAATAGATGGGCGTGCCATGGGAACTGTCAGTAGTGAAAGTGAAGGTTATACGTAACACCAGTAGCAGATCTTGGTTTGACAGTCAACAATTTATGCATTGCATCGAACGTTGAATCATTTGTTTTCTTTTGGAATTTCTGGGAGCTACGAGCTCGATTATCCAGATTTTCCGCCGACGAAGCCCTGGAAAGCATAGACCGGAAGGGGGAGAGTGGTGGATTGGACCTGAAGGGACCAAAACCAAAAAAAAAAATAGAATAGAATAGAATAATTTACAAGGTTTTCCATTTTAAAATTTAATATGTTTTGTCCTACACTGTATATCCTAAAAGGTAAAAGTATTCTGATGAAAGATATGGATTCTACAGAATCTACCCAAGAAAACAGTGTTTTTTTTTATTTTATACGTTAAAAAATAAAAAAAAGTTTGGAAAAGATGTATCTCTATTACGTTTCTAAGAAATAAGCGTATTCAGATGGTATTGGGTTAACATTCGCGGATATAGATGATAGAAGTCCGTATACCCAACATTGTGTTAGTATACCGGGTGATGCATCGCCGGGCGGGACATAGGAAATCCCATGTAATTTTTAATGGGGTCAATTATTGGCTCCCCTTATTATTTTAGAAAAAATTCTATTGAAGTTTATTGAAGAGCATGCAAATCTACGTCCATGGTAAAAATTTTAGATTTTTCGGTTGACCCGTTTGCTAGTTGGATGCTAATATATTTTTAAAAATTGTTACATTATTATCGCCTCATATTTATAAACAACAATAAAAATACCAGTTAGCGTGACAGGAATGACTTATGGCGTTCAATCCAATCCCTTACTCAATCTTACGTGTGCAGAATCCAAACTGTTGCAAACATTTCTGACAGCCTGCTGGAAGAAACCTATTACTGACAAATTTTTAACATAACCTTTTTTGTATTGAGGAATAAGCAGTATGCACGCCTTTTTTATTTTTCGTTCCAGCAGAAAACTGTTGCCAAAATTTCTGACTAATGTTTTTAAAAATTTCGGCGTTTTACGATTGTTGCTAACATGTTTCCAACATTCTGCTGGAACAAAACTAATATACGTAAACATGAGTGAACGCACTGCTTTTTCATAAATTGTTATGGTTGTCGTAGGAGTATGGTCATATTAAAAGCTTGGGACATCGGAAATATGTATTTCTTCATGGTCGTTTAAAGTACTTTGCCTTTAAGTTTTGTCGCATGTGAACTCTAGAATTCTTGAGAGATATAAAATATTTTTATACATACAGGGTGTCCGATAAGGTGATGTCGTAAATGCGGGAAGTAATAGAGCGAGCCAAAATAATGTTAGTACTTGATATAAAAAAAATCTTTCACGCTTAGGGAGATATTGACCTTCAAAGTTAGAATAAAAAAATAGTTTAATTATAATTCTGAAACGGTTGCCACAGTATGAAGGATAGTTGGGCAACTAAGGTAACTCATATACTAATGCTTCATTCCATAGGTAATCGGCTGTTTAGTAAGTAGGGATTATACAAGATGAGGCAATTTTGTTTTGTTTAATTTGTGCATTTTTGACAGTACTGAAAAATTTGACATTTTGCTTTTACCATTTGATTCGTTCATCTTTTTCTACAAAAAGAATTCGTTATTTTAACTGATATCTTGCACCATAATACATAAAATCACATCATAAAAAAATTAAATACCAGCCATTTTAATCATAATAACCGGAGTCAGTATTAAAAGTAATTTGCAATAATTTTGAGTAAATTTATACGCAAAGTAAATAAAATAAATTTTGTTACTTACACATAACATAAGCTAAAGAAGTTGATATTCGGATTAGTTGATGTTGCGCTGACTGTTACATTGCATAAATTTTAAAAGAAATTTATTAAGCTCTGAAACCCCCCAGGCCCGAGTGTGGAATTGAAAAGTGGAAACTTTTTTATTGCTTTTCAAAAATATGTTGGAAGGAGGAAAAAACATGGATCAAGTGTTTTATATATAAAACAAAACAATAAAAAGAGGTGAGGATCTTTTTTGGCCTTCAAAAAATTTTACTCTTCCACCTCTCTCTAACTCCGCCTCAGGCACTTTCCCTCGACCTTTGGCCTCCCCCTCGAAAAGTTGATATGACCGCCCCTGAAATATCTACTATTCGGTACTTCTCCAAGTCAGAGGTTACTTTGATCACGTATCTAGCACCAATCAATTACACAGTTTGTCAAACAATTACAAACAAAACCGCTAATCGACGCCTAGAATTAGATTTTTTTAGCGAAACCAAAAAAACTATGCTTTTATCGCGACCAACTCATCCGGTCAACCCAGAAAACATTTTTACACAAATTCCCATAAAGATCTTAAAAGTTTCCGCGTTCATAACTAGATACAAAAGACATATATTTTTTTATTTTGTTGCACGTATACCTGTCAATGTTAACTAGATTTTAAAAAATTGTGCTACTGTGGTTTTTTGATTGTATTAAGACTACCAAGACATTAGGAATTTACCTTATTTTTATTCCTAAAATAACACGTGGGAAGTTTATCGCTTTTGCATAGGTACTTTCATGGCTTCTGCAAATTGTCCAGTATAATTCCTCCACTCACGGTTCCCAACAGAGAATCTCGTGGTGCCGCAAGTATGCGTCCCTATATGGTGAAACTAGACAAGCCCCGAACTTACCGCTTTGTTCGTTCTTTTATTCCAAGAGTTTCTAGAACTTGCTGCCCGCGAAGGTCTTACCTTCCCCCCCAAATCAAATCTTCAAGCCTTTAAGTCCCGTGTTAACAAACTTCCTCTTACCTCGCTTAAGACACCCACGGTACGTTAGTATTTAGGCTTTTAACCTTCGTGGACTGTCCAAAAAAAAAACACAGTTTGATATAAATCTTTTTTTTTTTTTTTTGATCATCTTGTATAATTTTCTAAAGATTTTGCTCTTAAAGTACCTACCCCAAGGCGCAGCTAGGTAAAAATGGGCTCAGGGGCAAAGAACAAAGGGGAGCCTCAGCTAAAGTATTTAAAATTTCGACGTACTCCAAAAAAAAGACTTTACCTCAATTCTAGTTAGTAGAAATCTTCGACATTTTTTACTACTATAATCGAGACTCCAATTTATACACTGTAAGTCGGAGGTCGGAATCTGAGGTCCCCTTTGAGCTTGGGAGCCTCGGGGCACAGCAACGCCTAGCCTCATTGTAGCTACGCTACTGCCCAGGGGCGCAACCAAGGTTAGTTTATATTTATAAGGTTGCGACATATCCTCAACTTTTAGGCGGTTCGAGGTCGGGGACGCAAGGAAGGGCATTCCACGGAGAAAAGTTGGCAAGACTTGGTAAAATCAGAGCTGATGATCAATCCAGTGGCGTATAGAATTTGCGCATTTCATTTTCATTCATTTCAAAAAAACATATTACTATTATTCAATTCATTTTTCTCATTTCTATTCCTTATTTGTAAAATTTGCCATGAAAAATCTAGCATATAAATTAACCGCTGGCACGAGTCGCTTTCCTCCTTTTTCGGCAACGCGACAAGTGTATTGCAAATATAAAACGGACCGAAGTATACACCTCGTTCGGGGTTTTGTTTACGCTTTGACGCTCCGTTGCCATGACAACGCTATACTTGCCGGCGGCCAGAATCGCGGGTGGAAGTATCATATGTATTGCTTGGTAAATCGCTAGCCTTAAAAAGATAGTATAGGTTTTGGTCGTTTCGTTGGTTTTCACGTATTATTTCGATTGTTTCCGTTTTAGCGACAGTGATTTTTCACAGGAAGAAATTAAAGAACAGTACAGAGAGCACTTCTCTATGAAATATTAGATCATATTTTAATGAAAATGGAAGTAAGATTCGAAGATTGTTACAAACTACAATTTCTTTGTCTTGCTGATACTGCAAAGTGTGGCCAGTATAACCAAACTTATTCCACTGATTCTTTTCAAAATTTATTGGAGATATATGCCGAATCATTTCCAAAAATTAGCGGCTCAAAAATAACCTTGACCTAATATTTGCATAAGTTATAGAAATTTTTCATTGCAGCAGTTAGTGAAACAAGTTGGCGCAAATAAAGACATTTTACCGAGGCGTATAACCTTTTTTCGCTAATTTTAACGATACCGTCGACAAACGTGTTAGTGGAACGGAGTTTTTCTTGTCTTAAGCATTTAAAAACTTTCTTAAGAAACACTATATCCCAAGATAGACTATCTTTGGCCAATATTTCAATTCAAAAGGAGCTTCTACAGGAACTGATAAAAATTTAACCATTTTATGATATATAATTGATAAATTTGCTGCATTAAAAGATAGAAGGATTGGTTTGATGTATAAAATTTAGGTAAGTTTAGATATTAAGACTTTTTACTTAGACTTTTGATAGTTGAGTATTTTCAATTTTGCTAAAATGGTGAATGCGCTTTTTTTTTTTCCTGCACTACACCTGTTTTTGAGCCGCGAGCCGTTACTGATACGGTACTAACTTAGTCTTTAAACCTTAGTGGTCAAAGTATAAGTACTCTTAAGCTTACTTATCTAGTAAATTTATCCAAACAGTATTCTCACAGTTCTACCGGCCAGTTTCTCTATTTTACTCCATTTTTTTGTGCAATTTGATTGAAATATTTAGCGGTACTTCTATAAAGCGGACTTCTTGGCCAGTTCCCACGGCGTGGAAAATCTCTTTTATATTGAATTTGCCCAAAAAAATGATGACCAATTCCTATAAAGTAAATATCGGTAATATTTTTATAAATTTTAGATTATCGATGGTTTGGTATTTCCGAGAAACTTTTTAAAAATAACTTGGACTCTTAAACCGATTTAAACCAAATTTGGCGTACTGTTTCAACATTTCATATTTTTTTTTCTAGAAAAATATGGAGCTCCTAAAGAAATGAAAAAGTCCAAAAAATCGTAATAAAAACAAGTTTTTTGCCTTTCACTTGCCTTCACTATTTTTTGCAATAATTTTTATGTGTGAGGTAGGTTTTCATACGGCTTTGCATGGAGTAGAAAATTGTTTATAGATGTTTCCCACATTGCATTTGAAAAGTCACAGGAAAATTAGGATTTTTGCATTTCCATTGCACTTTAGCAATTATTTTTCAGCCTGTGACTGAATTACCATCGAATTTCAGAAGAACCAGACATTCTTTGCAAATATTTAATACAGCAAAATCGTGTAAAGTCCGTTTTACAGTCGGCAAGTTTTTTCTGCAATTTTGTTGCAGCAACTTTCTTTCAACAATAAACTTGCTGCAAGTTTATTGCAGATTCGTTTTACAGTCGGCAATTCGCTTTTTAATATTGCAAAAATAGGGCAAGGTACCAACGTGCAAAAATGTGAAAATAAAGTTAGAACCTAACCTAGCTATTGACCGGTATTTAGAATAGCTGTTAAGAATGAAAAAATCGAACGAAAAAGAGCCACCGCGGCTACAATTTGCCTCATTATTGCTGCCGCTACCCTCCTGGGGGATAAAAATTCAAGAAAAAAGCAAGAAGGTGGTGGTTACTCAACTAGTAACTTTTTGTGGGGTTGGTACCACTAAAATAACCATATTTTTTCCAGACTTGCAGTTGCAACTGCAAGAAAAATCGGTCCAACTGGTAAAGTTGCAAGTCGCAATAAACTTGCAGAATACGCTGCCAAAAATCAGCTGTTTGCGTACTGCGCATGCCTACCACAAGTTTCTTGCAAGTTGCAGAAAGAACTTGCCGACTGTAAAACGGACTTAAAGAACGAAAAATACTCTTTAAACTTTTTAATGAATCTATGGGAGAAATTTAATTCGGCAGGTCTTAAATAATTGATTTTTGCATCTAGTTTACCCCGATTTCCAGTAAAAACAGGTCAGTCACCTTAACATAAAAACAAAAACACTGTTTGGTCTAATACCTGTAATTTTATTTTTAACATAGTAATTTCTTAGTATTATATGGTACGAAAAGAGACATTACTTGGCGTCCCAATACAAATTAAATTTTATTCTTACCATAATTTGTAAATATTTAACCTTTATACCCCATACCAACCTTACCCATGTAATCCGCTATTGACACCAAAACGTCATGCCCCTAATTTTTAAAATCCCCATAAAACCCAGATAATACCTAAATATACAGGGTGTTCGCGAACTGTGTTGCCAAACTGCTATGGTAGAACACTCTAAATAAGAAAAAAGTTCACATAAACATGAGTCCGTAAATTTTTTGTACTCAAGATACAGGGTATTAAAGCTAAAAAAAAGGTTTTTGTAAAAATATCTACGGAATGTCCACGGATAGGGTATATAAGAGGACAAATCCATATAACATTTTTGCCGGCAAGGCATTGGCAAAAAGGTATCAAAAAGACATCAAAATAGGCAATTGGCCGTTATTAGGCCACGTGTTGCAGAAAATGTGATGGCATTTATCATTAATAAGTTATGATGAAAAAATGCGTTTAGGAAGATGGCATCCATCATTAATAAGTTATGCGGAAAAAATGCATTTAGGATGATGGCATCCATCATTAAAAGGCTTTGGCAAAAATATGCCTTTTAGATGATGGCATTTAAGAATTTTCTTAAAATATTCGTGGCCGAGAAAAAATTTTCCGGAATTTAAGCATCTGTGATATTCGGTAAGAAAATTTCACACCAAGTTTGTGTTAAATAATATTCTTTTAAATTAATATTTGTAACTTTGACACGAGCTTTAAAATTTTACTATAAAATAAATATTTTCCATTTTACCAATTGTAGTTGCAAATATATGTAATTTTAGAGCTTATCATTGTTTATTCTTTTATAAAATATATACCTTATATTATTTTTTTTTTTTTTTTTTTATCTTTGGACAAACCACGAAGGCTAAAAGCCTAAATACTAACGTACCGTGGGTGTCTTAAGCGAGGTAAGAGGGAGTTTGTTGACACGGGACTTAAATACTTGAAGATTTGGGGGGAAGGAAAGACCTCCGCGGGCAGCAGGTTCCACAATCTAGAAACTCTAGGGATAAAAGAACGAACAAAGTGAGAAGTTCGGGGCCTGTCCAGTTGGACCGTATAGGGATGCATATGCGCGGAACCACGAGTTTCTCTGTTGGGAACCGTGAGTGGAGGAACTATACTGGTCAATTCTTCAGAGCAGAAGCCATGGAAGTACCTATAAAAAAGCGATAAATCGCCCACAGCCCGACGATGGGCAAGAGAGGGAAGCCTTTCTGTAAGTGAAGGATCATTAATGAGACGAACAGCTCTTCTTTGAATAGAATCAAGAATGCTCAGGGTTGTTGGGGACGCCATGCCCCAGATATGAGAACAATATTCCAAGGGAGGTCGGATTTGGGAAACATATAAAGTGTATAAATTAAAAGCGGAAAAATACTTTTTAGCTCGAAAGAGAAATCCAAGCTTTTTGAAGCTGCCGTGGCTATAGATACAATGTGTTTATGCCAGTTAAGGTTACTTTCAAATGTGACGCCCACGAGATTGAAGGTGTCTTTGCTCTGTAGAACTTGGCCGCTCATAAGTAGAGGATGAGTATTTGATGACTCTTTTCGCGACAAGGAACATGACTGTGTTTTGGATGCATTAAAATGGACGAGATTTTTGGCGCCCCAATCCAATATTAAATTAAGATCCTGAGAAAGAGATATCTGCATCGCTCTGCGTTTATTTTCCAAGTCAGGTTTAGTGATGGGTTTAGGAACCTGAAAACTGGAGTGAAGGGTACTATCGTCGGCGAAACTATGAATGGAATTAGTTGTGGACGAGAGAAGGTCGTTGATGTGAAGAAGAAACAATGTTGGTGCCAGAACTGAGCCCTGAGGGACTCCAGCATTTATTTGGTGAAAGCTTGAAGAATGGCCGTCCACAATAACTGATATACGTCGATCAGATAGATAACTAGAGAGCCAAGTACAGAGTTTAGTTGAAAGACCATAGGAGGGAAGTTTATTAAGAAGTGCTGCATGCCAGACCTGGTCAAAAGCTTTGGATATATCAAGAGCAACGATCTGGGACTCACCTAGAAACTCAAGAGACTTATTCCAACAGTGTGATACGAAGGAAAGAAGATCTGCTGTAGATCTTTTGTGGCGAAATCCATACTGCCTGTCGTGCAAAATTTTGTGTTTTTCCAAGTACTTAAGAATTTGTGAATTAATTAATTTTTCCATTACTTTACAAAGAACTGAGAGAATTGAAATTGGTCTATAGTTAGATGGAAGCGATTTAGATCCTTTCTTGGGAATAGGTTGAACACGTGCAGCCTTCCAGCTCTCCGGAAAGATACCTGTGTCGTAAGAAATTCGAAAGAGCCGAGTTAAGATTGGTGCAAGTTCTGGAGCACATTTTTTTAAAACGATTGCTGGTATGCCGTCCAGCCCAGACGATTTCTTGGTGTTAAGGGAGGAAAGGATACGCTTAATGTGTTTTACTTTAAAAATAATATCGGGCATTTTATGAGGAACTGGGGTAATCGTTGGAATTGGATGATTTACGGGAGGGTCAAGGGTTGAATTGGCAGCAAATTGTTTGGCAAATAGTTCTGCCTTCCCTTTAGCAGTAGAAATAATTTCATCTTCCAAAGGTAGTGGTGGAAAAGAACTGGCACAAAAATTCCTACTTATGTATTTCGCAAAGGACCAGAAGGATTTGCTACCATTTGAGCAAGAAAGAACTTTGTTTTTGATACGATTGTCGAAGGAGTCTTTGGCTTCAGAAATTGTTTGATTGTAGTAGTTTCTTGCTTCAATGCTGGCCTGTCGGTTTTCTGGACTAGGATCCTGTAGAAAGTTCTTGTGAGCCTGAACTTTTAAAGTTCTGGCTTTTTCACAAGATTTGGAAAACCAGGGTTTGTTATTGGATTTTTGGGGTTTTTGATGGTGTGTGGAATATAGGTTTCAATGCCCAATTGAATTGATTCAGTAAGTTGATTGCAAATTTGGGAAGGATCACGAGAAGAAAAGCAGATGGAATTCCAGGGGTAAGTGGCGAAGAAGTCCCTTAGGCCATCCCAGTCGGCTGAGTTGTAGTGCCATACGGTGCGTGGTGGCATGTATTCATTTACCTCGGGATGTGCAGGGTAAGATATAGTAACTAAGCCATGATCTGAGCGACCTAGGGGTGCTGTGACAGATGTTTCATAGAGTTCGGGGTTTGTAGTAAGAAAGAGATCTAGGGGATTTGAACTATGATTTGGGACTCTAGGAAAGTAGGTGGGTTTCATAATAAGGTTGGTAAGAGAGTTACTGACTGCGAAGATTTCGGCTGCTCTGCCTTGGGGTCAGTTTTTGAAGAGCCCAGCCAATCCTTATTATGGACATTGAAGTCGCCAAGCACGATTACTTCAGCCGATGGAAACTGAGAAATTATGCTATCGATCTTTGTTGAAAGAAAGTCAAAGAATTCGACATAGGAATTATTAGATGGGGACCGGTACAAACAGCAGATAAATACAGTTGGTAAAAATAGTTTATTTTAATTTTTTAGACCCATACCTTGCTTTCGTTTGCTCTTCACTTATGTCTAGTACTTCAGTTTTATGATATTATTTTACTAAATGTAGTTGTATAAAATTGTCATTTAGGGTCTTAAAACCTTACATCATTCTATATTATGTTATTTTTAAAATACTACAACTGGTACAAAATAACATTTTCTTTAATTATGTATATGAATGACAGACATGACGTTAAAACAAGTTCAATGATTTTGTCAAAAAATTTCCACTATAATTCGCTCCAGGGTACCCCAGGCAGTAGAAAAAAATTCAATAAATACTTGTGTTGTCATGGTAATGCAACCAAAACTACACATTTGATTGGTCAAAAAACAGTAGTGTGAAATTTTCTTAACAACATTTGCTTAAAATTTAAAAATCAAGGTAGTTTACTCTTGGAGAAAAATCATGTATTTTCAGTCTTTGCGAACTCTGTAGACAAAATAAATGTTTATTTCTCTCTTCGTAATAATATTTTTCACAAGCAAAATATGTTTTTCAAAAATAACTTTTGTCGAAATTTTTTTTTATCCATTTGTCCACTTGTAAACCCCAACCGTGGATAGTCTGTATAATATTCTTTGGCCAATTTTGCTGTAATTTAAAAATTATATTAATACCATTATTTATTTATTTATTTATTGTATTCTTTACAATTGGTAATTACATGTAAAGATTCTAAAACTAGAGAACAAAAAAAAACAATCTTACATACTAAAGAACAAGGACGGAACAACCATAACATATAATGAAAAAATAAAGGCTTTTACTAAAGTACAGATTTCAGTTTTTAAAACTATCACTGAAGAAATCTGTTTGGACCTCCCCAAGAAGCTCGTTTGCCACAGCCATCATACGGTTAAAAGGAGACAAGCTAGATGGGTCTACACTAAATATTTTACGGTTTACTGACATTCTTAAGTTAATCTTTGGTACATTTAAATTAACATAATCGATAAAATTAAAATCTTTGTATTTTAAGTTATGTATTATATAATATAAAAATATCACAGCTTGTTTTTTTCTTCTTTGGGACAAAGATGTAACCCCAAAACCACTTAACATACTTTTATAAGAAATTTTAAATGGATAATTATTATATTTAACAACAACAACAACAACAACAACAATTAAGAGGCTAATTAGGCAATAACCTAATTAAATTTAATAAATCCAGTGGCTCGTCGAGCGGATCCTGAAGAAATATTACCAACAAAAAAAAGGTACACTATATTAAATGGTATAAGAAAATAAAAATATAGCTCCTATATGTTCCTTTTATTTTTTTCTTACTTTAAGAAAAGAAAATTAAATCAACTTAAAAGAAATATTGAAGGATTTTTTCTTTTAAAAATTAGGTTTTATAATTTCTTATTAGCAACTATGTAACAACAAATGCTTAATTTAATACGTTTAGAGCTAGTCCAACCAATTCTACCAAAATATGTAAGTATTATGAAATATTAAAGTTTTTTTGAAAATCCTAACACCCTGTAAATTTGAAAAGAAAGTTTTCAGACCCATGTTTACATTAACTATAAACCCTTATTTAAATATAATTTGTTAATATTAAACCTGTATACCCCAGACCCACCTCACCCATGTAATCCTCCATTTACACCAAAACATCTCGCCCCTAATTCCCAAAATCCCCCATAAACCCCCATAATCTCCAAACATGTTTCCAAACAAATAATTAAACAAATGACATTATCTACTTATTCCATTAACTCTTGTTGGCACGTGACCACAGGGGGTCGCATTCAATAAAACCTTTCTACCTACCGTAAGGAAAATTTCTCGGTACTTATAGAGTCTCGAAAATTGCCTGTTTGCTCTTTAAGGCGGTTTATTGCTTTATTACTTTATGAGAGCAATATTTTCTGTTATTCCAAAGGAGATCTGTCAACATTTATGCTCCTACTGTATAATTGGGCATTGTTGAGCATATTTTTTCGGTGCTTGCGAGAAATTTATTCGGATTTTATTGGTTTATGACACGGTGTTGCACGAATTGGCTTTATTTCTGATTTTAGGGATATAATGTGGTTCGAAAAGTCAAATGTTTTGGGTTTAGTGGTAGATTATTATATTAAATTTTTAATTTTATGCGCCATTAAATGAAGAGTAATATTCCGAGGTGCCCCACAACATTTTAAAAACGTCTTGGTTATAAAGGTACCAGAAACTAAAACTTCAACTTCAAAAAGTTTTACTATCATTGAAGAAGATTTAGGCGCTTTAAATTTAATAAAAAAGTACACAACATTAAGACCAGCTGGAATAAAGGAGCGAAGATTCTTTCTTACCTATAGAAAGGGTCGATGTACAGTACAACCCATTGGAAAAATACCATAGGAAGCGTCCCAACATTGATCGCAAAATTTTTAAAATTGGATAATGCAGAAGCTTACACCGGCCACTGTTTGCGTCACACATCGTCAACTTTACTTGTAGAGGCAGGTGCTTCGTTTGAAACGCTAAAACAACATGGGAAATGGAAAAGCTCTTCAGTAGCTGAAGGATATATAGAAGAAAGTATTTCATCCAAAAACAAAGTAGCCAAAATGATTGCCAATTCAGTTAATTCCGAGGTTAATTAAGTATCGACTATTGATAATTCTTTAATGGACTGTTCTTCTATACAAAAGTTAGTGCTACCACCGCTGCTACCATCACAAAAAACACCGACCATTCTATAGTGGGATCATCTACATTTTCCGGGACATTTCAAAATTGTAATATTTATTTTGGAAATAAAGTTTAATTTTTAGTATTGTTTAAAGAAAAAATATTTTTTGTATAAACTTGATTTTACTGTGAGAGAAATAAAATTGGATAAGCAATAAAATTTCCATATTAGCGCGTTAGGGCATTATAAGCGGGCATTATCATAATGCCCGCTTATAATGCCCTAGGTGTGATAGCAGGTATTATTGCTACCATAACATATTCCGTTTCTAAGGTATTACAGATCAATAATAGATGGGTAAAACATAAAAAATAGAACGTAATGATTGTTATAGAATGAACAGAGATGCCGCAAACTTTGAAACACCTCGTATCAAGCCTTATTACAACAGGATATGTTTTTGACCAATTCAATTACCTTTTTCATACGAAAAACAAGAAATAAATCGTCTTTTACCAGCTGTCAGCAAGACAGACCGATCGATGATGGGAAAACGACCGATCGGATTCCACAGTTTGCATTTTATATCAAACAATTATTTATTTAAAATCATTCTCACGTTTGAGACTTAAAATTAAATGATTTTTTGTTGTCCTGCAAGATTTAATATGGATGACTTCTCGTTTCAAACGAGTTTTGTTTGATTTTGTCTTGTATTATAATGTTGAGGCTGACCGCAAAATGGAGGATAGATGGAAGTTGACTTGTCATATAAATAAATAACATCATGCGTCTGTTTTTGTTTTTATTTCTGCCTTGTAATAAAATTAAGGTGGGGCATAAAAGATAAACTAGTGGATGGGCGTACCTAGGACTTTTTAAAGGCACTGGCTAAACGACCGCCGGCGGTTTTGCTCAATTTTAAGAAAAAATCCGCCGTCCGGCAGTTTTTTATATCTACGTATATGAAAACCGCCGAAAATTATAATTAATTTGTTATTACTGGCGGTTTTTACTTATTTATTGATAAGAGCCGTCGTACGGCGGCTTTGCGGATAAAAAGTATTAAAAACCGCCGAATAATAGTTAAACCTAACCTAAGTTTTATAATTTGTTTTATTGTTTAATATTGTTTCTATTATTGATCAACAAACAAAAAATAAAATTGGGGGACCAAGTTTGACACCTACGACACCTACGAAGATTTTGTCGAAGCTCTTTATCATTATATATAATAAAACTAAGTTGATAAAATGTGCGTGCCGATAAAACTTGAAAAGAAGTCCCGATACGATAATGGGACTTATATAGTGTGATAGCCCTTTATCCCTCCTCGAACAAGAAAGTTCCTGTTTTACTCTAAAGGGCGTATTTTTAAAGATATAAGGACTCTTCCAACCCTTCAACTTGGAAATTAAGTGTAGTGGCGCCATCTGTTGTCGAGTTTTTGAACTTCATTCAGAACAACGGTTATTTGGGTCTCATATCAACTCCCGAGCGAAGCCGGGAATCATAGCTAGTATATAATAAAACTAAGTTGATAAAATGTGCGTGCCAATAAAACTTGAAAAGGAGTCCTGAATTATAGCTAGTAAATTATAAAATATGTATGATTCCTACCTACATTTTTTAGGAAAAGAAAAGCTAGAAGTATTTTAGCGGCAAGAAAAAAAATACTGATTGTTTTATAGAACTAAAACTAAGGTACATTTTACCAATTAAAGTATGCATGTATTGAGGGTAAAACAAACTTTTAAATTCTCAGGAAAAAAAGTTACAAGATAAAGGATTCATAAACACGGCTTTAGACATAGCATTGAGGTTTAAAAAATGTATTCAAGTTCTCCACTATGGGTTAAGTGTTACGAGCGTGGACTGGTAGTTCGATTCCGGATAGATATACAGAGTGATTCAAAAATCGATGGATGGTAGTTAGTTGGGTACTCGCCAAAAATTAAATTAAAAGCACTAAAAAAACAATGATGAGCGTCGAATTCGAGCCACCCTGTACAGTATAAATATTGTACTTTTTAGTTTACAAATTTTTAATTGCAAAGATATATTTACGATAGTTGTCTGCATACAGTAAAGGTTGGAAAGGAACCTAGTTCTCTGTATAGGCCAGAGTGGGGTCGAATACTGAAAATCGGTATTCGAATACGAAAACGAATACCGGAAAAGAAAGTATTCGAATACCGAATATTTGAATACTTGGAAGAAAAAAGTATTCGAATACTCGGTATTCACGCACAGCCGGAATCGGTATTCGAATACTGGAAAACAAAGATTCGATTACTAGAAAAAGAAAAAAACCGATGATTCAAGAGCAAAAAAAAGGCCTCACTTCTTTTGTTCCTCTTTGGTATTCTACTCGTGACAATTTTGGTATTCGAATACTGCTTACACATTCCGGTATTCGAATACTCGGAACGCCGGTATTCGAATACAAAAGATACTTTAAAATTGACGTTTCGGTGGCAAATCTGCCACCGTTGTCAAGATAAATTGAATACAAATAATAAAAATAAAAATTAACTAACTAGGTTTTAAATTTTATTTTTTTTTTAAATCTTTTTTGGGAGATTCTGAAATGTCTTTGACATTAAATGTCAAATAGGTTTGTTTGGTTATAGTGTCATAGTGACATAGATAACTGGTTGCTGGTGTATTTATTGTTCATATTACAAAAAGGTGAATAGTTAGTTAATTTTTAGTCTTCCTGAAGATACTTCAGTATCAAGCAAAGGCAACCAAGTGTTATTTAAATTAACTGAAATTGATGCTACACAATTATCTTTGTTTAATAATATATACGCATTTTCTTTGATTTTGCGTTTTTTAGAACAAGTTTCCTTTGCTAAAATGCTCGAAGCATCCCAGTTTATTCTATGATTGTTATCAAATGCGTGTTGGCAGATTTTTGATTTATGAAATTCTGTGTTTTTAATGTATGATCTGTGTTCTTTTATGCGTTCGGCTAATGGTCTACAAGTTTCACCTATATAAAACTTATTGCATTCGCAAGGTATTTTATAAATGACATTTTTGTATTTTCATTTAAGTTGTATGGTTTTGTTTTTGTTAATTGAGATCTGATTGTGTTTTGTGTTTTAAAGATTGTGCGAATATTAAATTTATGTGCTATTCGTTGAATAGCACATAAATGTAATATTCGCACAATCTTTAAAACACAAAGTTCGTTTTCGAGTTACAAGCCGTCAAAGTTCAATTTTTATTTTGGATTTTTCGCCATATTGCATTTATTTTTTAACCAATCCAGTTGATATTTGACACACAAATTGAGCTTTGCAGATTCTAAAATTTTAAAACAAAAGTACTTTTTTCAATACCGGCAGAGGGCACTTTGCCTAAAACTTAAAATTTATTTACATCATAACTTTTTTATTTTGACAGAATTCGCAAAGCTGTAATACAAACAATAAATTTATGTTCCCGATTTGTAACAGAATATTTGTCAGCCATGACATAGGCCCAATATAGCCTATTGCAAATAGATGTGGGTAATGAGCGTAGGTAATGGCCGTCTGTAATAAGCCATATTACATGTTTAAAATCACATTAATTATGTGTACATTTACATACAACAGTCGTGGAAAAAGCGTATTTTCTAATAGCCACAAAAAAGATTTTTGATTTTACTAAACAATTAAATTGGAAATATCTCGAAAATGGTTACTGGGAGCGACTTTTACAAAGTGTAACATATTAAAGAAATCGCGAAAGAGCGCGATATACAATATTTAAAAATCAGCTAGAATAATCATTGTTAAATAATTTATTAATAGAAAATAAAGAAGTTACGGTAACAACTGGAATTAACAGTATTTAAAAGTATTTCTTTAATATTGACAAAAACACAAAGTACACTGTTAAAAACTTCATTAAATAATGAGCAAAATACATATGTGACGTATGCTCCGTCATGTTGCAAGCTTTACGAGGCAACCTTACCTAGTCAAACGATCTTGGTCTTAATCCAGCACTGATTTCAAATAATAAATAACAAAACAGTAATATTCTTCACTTAGTTGGAACCGTAATAATTCTCATCAACCAAACAGATTGTGTGGTCTCCTCTCTCTTCAATTAGTGTCGGTACGTTTCTTATTAACCCCCTAATTACTTAGATTATTGTGCAGAAATGTCACTTGAACCTAATTATATGTGACGTGAAGGAAAATTAAGTGAAAACTTTGGCACGAGCCGTATCAATACGACATCTGCTTTGTTAATGACGTGGAAAATTTTTACGTGTGTTGCATGATGTTTTTCTTTTAGTGTTCTTTTAATATTTAAGAAAATTTTTATTTTTATCACTGAGCCTTTGGTCACAAATTTTTTGATAGTCCTATCGACTGTTGATTTTCCGGTATCGGTCTATTCGGATACTGAGCAGCGAACATGTCTGACACCTTTTGGTAACTATTTCCTTGATAGTACCATTTAATCATCAATACTTTTTCTTCAGTAGTATAACTCATGGTTAATCTTTTCGCTCTACGATTTTTTGATAATAATAAAGCACTAAATTTCAAAATGACAACGTTATGTCACGTAATGGTATTTTTATTGTTGTTCATAAATATGAGGCGATAATAATGTAACAATTTTAAAAAATATATTAGCATCTAACTAGCAAACGGGTTAACCAAAAAATTTAAAGTTTTTCCATGGACGTAGATTTGCATGCTTTTCAATAAACTTCAATAGAATTTTTCTCTAAAATAATAAGGGGAGCCAATAATTGACCCCATTAACAATTACATGCGATTTCCCATGTCCCGCCCGGTGATGCATCACTCGGTATATTTATCATACACTTGTCCAGTAGTGACCAGAGGTGCAGAGTGAGGTGGGCTGGGGGAAGGGGGATTCAACCTTTAAAATCAAAAAGCATTTATGACATATTTGTGTTTTTGCACATATACATCGTAAACTATGGGATCAAACTTCAAGGTGTGATTCCTTATGTTATTTTATTTAAAAAAAAACATTCTTTAAACATAATATGTGCGGAGTTGCTTCCTTACTGAGATACAGGGCGTTAAAATTTAATGAAAAAATCAGTTCTTTCTAAATATTTTTAATTTGCTTAGGCCGATTTGAATAAAATTTCGTACATTTATTTAAAGTAATAAGGCGCTAATTTAGCCTCAACCAGATTGTTATTATTGGTTCCAGTGGCGTTTCAGTGAGCACCACAACTTATATTATTGAGAAAAAAGTACGCCACTGACTTTTTTGGACGTTTTTATATTTTTTTATAATTAAGCATTTAATAATACAACTTTTAAATCTCCTGTATTTTTTTGTGTATACCTTCGTTTTTGAGTAAAAATATTAAAGCTACTTAAATTTATTCTAAAAGTACCCAAAGCCAACATGATATAAAAAGCAAAAATTAAAATAAATCAATTATTTGCCCTAAAATAAATTATCAGTTGTGCATTTTATTGCAAATTGTCAATATTCTTATTTACTAAGATTGAAATTCTTTATTTGTTAATTTTAGACTTTATTTTATGCTGTTTAGGGCTACTTTTTAGAAAGACTTATATGTTTATATGAAGTTTTTTCTTATTTTCTCTGGTAGAATCGCCCCGTAAAGTTTGTCGGTTGAGTTACTGGACACCCTGTATGTATGTAGGTACTTTGATTGAAATTGATGAAAACTTTGATGTCTATTGGTGCCTAAACGGTGAGGTTTATCGACTTTAATAAAGAGTACCTTATTTTTTAAGTTTTTGATTGTTTATAAAATGGCGCCCCCAGCTTTGCGAAATCTGTCAAAATAAAAAGTTATCATGTAAATAAATTTTAAGTTTTAGGTAAAGTGCCCTCTGCCGGTATTGAAAAAAGTACTTTTGTTTTAAAATTTTAGAATCTGCAAAGCTCAATTTGTGTGTCAAATATCAACTGGATTGGTTAAAAAATGATGATATTTGACACACAAATTGAGCTTTGCAGATTCTAAAATTTTAAAACAAAAGTACTTTTTTCAATACCGGCAGAGGGCACTTTACCTAAAACTTAAAATTTATTTACATGATAACTTTTATTTTGACAGATTTCGCAAAGCTGGGGCGCCATTTTATAAACAATCAAAAACTTAAAAATAAGGTACTCTTTATTAAAGTCGATAAACCTCACCGTTTAGGCACCAATAGACATCAAAGTTTTCATCAATTTCAATCAAAGTACCTACATACATACAGGGTGTCCAGTAACTCAACCGACAAACTTTACGGGGCGATTCTACCAGAGAAAATAAGAAAAAACTTCATATAAACATATAAGTCTTTCTAAAAAGTAGCCCTAAACAGCATAAAATAAAGTCTAAAATTAACAAATAAAGAATTTCAATCTTAGTAAATAAGAATATTGACAATTTGCAATAAAATGCACAACTGATAATTTATTTTAGGGCAAATAATTGATTTATTTTAATTTTTGCTTTTTATATCATGTTGGCTTTGGGTACTTTTAGAATAAATTTAAGTAGCTTTAATATTTTTACTCAAAAACGAAGGTATACACAAAAAATACAGGAGATTTAAAAGTTGTATTATTAAATGCTTAATTATAAAAAAATATAAAAACGTCCAAAAAAGTCAGTGGCGTACTTTTTTCTCAATAATATAAGTTGTGGTGCTCACTGAAACGCCACTGGAACCAATAATAACAATCTGGTTGAGCTAAATTAGCGCCTTATTACTTTAAATAAATGTACGAAATTTTATTCAAATCGGCCTAAGCAAATTAAAAATATTTAGAAAGAACTGATTTTTTCATTAAATTTTAACGCCCTGTATCTCAGTAAGGAAGCAACTCCGCACATATTATGTTTAAAGAATGTTTTTTTTTAAATAAATAACATAAGGAATCACACCTTGAAGTTTGATCCCATAGTTTACGATGTATATGTGCAAAAACACAAATATGTCATAAATGCTTTTTGATTTTAAAGGTCGAATCCCCCTTCCCCCAGCCCACCTCACTCTGCACCTCTGGTCACTACTGGACAAGTGTATGATAAATATACCGAGTGATGCATCACCGGGCGGGACATAGGAAATCGCATGTAATTTTAATGGGGTCAATTATTGGCTCCCTTATTATTTTAGAGAAAAATTCTATTGAAGTTTATTGAAAAGCATGCAAATCTACGTCCATGGTAAAAACTTTAGATTTTTGGTTAACATGTTTGCTAGTTAGATGCTAATATATTTTTAAAAATTGTTACATTATTATCGCCTCATATTTATGAACAACAATAAAAATACCAGTAAGCGTGACATAACGTTGTCATTTTGAAATTTAGTGCTTTATTATTATCAAAAATCGTAGAGCGAAAAGATTAACCATGAGTTATACTACTGAAGAAAAAGTATTGATGATTAAATGGTACTATCAAGGAAATAGTTACCAAAAGGTGTCAGACATGTTCGCTGCTCAGTATCCGAATAGACCGATACCGGAAAATCAACAGTCGATAGGACTATCAAAAAATTTGTGACCAAAGGCACAGTGATAAAAATAAAAATTTTCTTAAATATTAAAAGAACACTAAAAGAAAAACATCATGCAACACACGTAAAAATTTTCCACGTCATTAACAAAGCAGATGTCGTATTGATACGGCTCGTGCCAAAGTTTTCACTTAATTTTCCTTCACGTCACATATAATTAGGTTCAAGTGACATTTCTGCACAATAATCTAAGTAATTAGGGGTTAATAAGAAACGTACCGACACTAATTGAAGAGAGAGGAGACCACACAATCTGTTTGGTTGATGAGAATTATTACGGTTCCAACTAAGTGAAGAATATTACTGTTTTGTTATTTATTATTTGAAATCAGTGCTGGATTAAGACCAAGATCGTTTGACTAGGTAAGGTTGCCTCGTAAAGCTTGCAACATGACGGAGCATACGTCACATATGTATTTTGCTCATTATTTAATGAAGTTTTTAACAGTGTACTTTGTGTTTTTGTCAATATTAAAGAAATACTTTAAATACTGTTAATTCCAGTTGTTACCGTAACTTCTTTATTTTCTATTAATAAATTATTTAACAATGATTATTCTAGCTGATTTTTAAATATTGTATATCGCGCTCTTTCGCGATTTCTTTAATATGTTACACTTTGTAAAAGTCGCTCCCAGTAACCATTTTCGAGATATTTCCAATTTAATTGTTTAGTAAAATCAAAAATCTTTTTTGTGGCTGTTAGAAAATACGCTTTTTCCACGACTGTTGTATGTAAATGTACACATAATTAATGTGATTTTAAACATGTAATATGGCTTATTACAGACGGCCATTACCTACGCTCA
Source organism: Listronotus bonariensis (assembly GCA_014170235.1). NCBI lineage: Eukaryota > Metazoa > Arthropoda > Insecta > Coleoptera > Curculionidae > Listronotus > Listronotus bonariensis. The sequence goes on along the minus strand of JACEGR010002466.1, from coordinate 30,186 downwards.
TTACCCACATCTATTTGCAATAGGCTATATTGGGCCTATGTCATGGCTGACAAATATTCTGTTACAAATCGGGAACATAAATTTATTGTTTGTATTGATATAAATTTACAAGAAAGTTGCTTAAAATATGTTGTCCAGTGATATAACAACAGTCGTAAAAAAGCATAGTATGCAACTCGCAAGCAATATTCATTTTGAGTAACATTCCGTTCCATAATATGTGTCACTTTTAAAGTTTTTCAGTGTGCGCATTAATTTAATAGAAATTATACAAAATTTCATATATTATTGAATTTTAGATGAAGAAGAAATTGAAATATAAAAAAAAATGGTCGTAGTGCACCCTCGTACTCTAATGATTTATGGATCTCGATATATTTTTGGCAAATATTAAATTTTTTCTCACCAACACTTTAAATTAAAAAAAAACCCGCATCAAATACCCAAAAAAGACCAAAAATTATTTTAACACTTCCCACTTCATCCCCTAATTATTATTTTAAGTGTATCGAATTTCTTTGTCGGAAATTTTTAAGGGTACAGAGGGGTACCGACACACTAACAAAATAACGCCTCAATGCGTCAGCACAAAAATACATTATTTTATCTCCAAAAACTAATATTTTAAAACATCCCCCATTAATGAAGGTGAAATTGAAAATGTAATGGTGTCTCTAAAGAAACCTTGTAATAAGTAAAATTTAATAACTCTATAAAACCATATCACTTGCGATATAAGTAGGTTAGGGCGGGGCTAGTTGAGCAATTTTTCACTTGATCGGTTATAGCTCCCCAAAAATAAGTTTTAATGGCTTAAAATGCATACTAATGGATTAGCAATTTATCCCTTATTAATAATGTCCATAGTAATTTCTTTCTAATAAGTCGAATTTAGGAGCTACATCTATTTTAATGTAGATAGGTATGCCCAACGTACCCCATAGGTGAGGTAAGTTGAGCAAGGGTATGGGGCTAGTGGAGCACTTAGGAAGTATAGTCAAATCATGACTTGAATGTTAGGTACGTTTACAATAAAAATACGTTCTGACAATTTGCTTTTTATATTTATATTCGTATAGTGACAAAACAACAAATTTCATTAATAAAAACCTAGCTTAGCCTAACTATTGGATTTAATATTTATCAATTTATCTTCGTTTTTTAAACTTTATAAGTTTTTATTTTGCTTCTCTTGTAATCCCTTCTGTATCTGTTAAAGATGCAGCTTTTCTCTATCTTCTGTTTGATTTGACACCTTTTCTTGGACCAGCCTTTGGGTATGGTCGAATTATTTCCAGAGAAAATTTATAAGTTAGATAGGTCAGCTCGTATTCTTTGTTGCTTGTACAAAGTTCGAGTTGCAGCCTCTTTAAATCTTAAGGAGACTCTAGTAGTCTTACTGTTATTAGTCCGTATCCTAAAAATAAAAAAATCAAAACATTTTTTACTAAAAACCGTGGGGTTAGTTGAGCAACTGAAGCTCAACTAACCCCAACCTGAAATTTTAAAGGAAAAGTGAATTTATTAAAAAACCGGTTAGAATTATATCCAAAATTTTTATACATATTAAAATTGCAATAAATTTACTTTAGATTAACACTTACCTGACTAAGAACGGAATACATTTAACTATCACAGATAAAATGTTCCGGCTTGCAATTATTTTACTTTTTAATCACGAAATAAACAATGCGCATGGATACTTTTCTCGATCGCCGCGTAACCACTAGTGGTCGCACAATGAGTTCCCCTCGCGCAACCCCTTCTTTACGCTATTTGATGCTTTCTTGTGCGGTCGATAGTTTTTAAGATATTTTGATGGCCCAACTTACCTCTATGCTCAACTAACCCCGCCCTACCCTACTTTTTTTAAACCAAAACACAAAAGTATGCAAGGCACCAGGGCGCAATGCTGCAGGGGCGGAATATTGTGATAAAGGGCGAAAAATGTTGAAAGGAATGATGGTATTTAGAAAATAATCTTTTAAATTTGAAAAAAGTGTAATTCTAAAGTGAGGACCTTTTTTTGCTTTTTAAAAATATTTATGAAGGACAAGAAGAAGCAATGTGGAATACTTGAATAAAGAAGTCAGTGATGTATTGTGAATGTAGGGCTCCTTTTTGTTCTTCAAAAATTGTTATACCTCAATACCTCAATTTACAGTTTCTTCTAGGGGCGCAAGCCCTGACTACAACACTATTGGAATGCGAATCCTTCCTTAATAAATCGAGGTAGTCCACTCAGCCGTAATACAGGGATTTCCACACTACGGTACGAAAACTAAAAAGGTAATTTCTTATGCTTATTATAAATGTATAAAACCCCTTAAGAGTTTCTGGTTTCTTAAAAAAATATACAAGAACGGCATCTTCGGTAATTGGGACTCTTTGTTTGACCTCCGGACAGTGCGGACGTGCGTAGAGGTCTACAAAGTTCTTTCCAGAGTGGCGGTTAGAGGTGCCGTAGGAACGTTTTTACCTTCGGGGATCAAAGGAAAGAATTAGGCTCAATTGACGGCATCTTTCTTGGTATGGTATCCTGTTTGATGGTGAACACGAGGTATTTCTCAAATGGCGGGAAATAGATGGGTGTGCCATGGGAACTGTCAGTAGTGAAAGTGAAGGTTATACGTAACACCAGTAGCAGGTCTTGGTTTGACAGCCGACAATTTATGCATTGCATCGATTGTAGAATTATTTTTGTTTTCTTTTTGGAATTTCTGGGAGCTACGAGCTCGATTATCCAGATTTTCCGCCGACGAAGCCCTGGAAAGCATAGTCCGGAAGGGGGAGAGTGGTGGATTGGACCTGAAGGGACCAAAACCAAGAAAAAAATAGAATAGAATAGAATCTTCGGTAATTCTTTTGACATGGTGTTCCTTCATGCCAAATAATTATGTATTTTTTGAAAATGTCGCAAAAGGTAGTAGAAAAATTAACGTAACTACATTCCGCCTGGAGGACAGTGCCTTTTCCTCCTTTGGATGGTTGCATCGAACCACCTCGGAAAGAAAAATGACACACAAAGTTTTCACAAAAATTGTCCACCTGAAAAAAAGTCACCGGCCGTGCTTGAGTTTCTATAATAACCCATTTTCTTGTAATTTTTTTAATAAGTTTAATACTGAAATCCCAAATTCGCAGTTCCCACGTCTAATGCACAATAGCACAAATATTTTGTATTATTTGTTTTATCAAAAATAATAATAAACAATAAATTCAAACAAGCAAAACGAAATTTGAACGGTCTATTACCACGCGAAATTTCAAAATAAAGGTATTATTTTGTAAATTCATGTAAAACCGTTTGATCGGCCGGAAATTATTTAAATTGATTGATTTTTTTCAAAGAACTTTCCCCAAGTTATGGGAAATGATCTTTAATAGAACTGTTTATAATAATTACATTCAATGACGATACTTTCTTTTTTTTAATTTTATATTATTTTAAATGAAAGTTCCTTCGGTTAATATGACAAAATAGTTATTTTTCTACCAAGGGCGTAAAATAGCACTTTTACGCCCGTGGCTTATAGTCGTTGCCCGAGCTCCACGAGGCAACAATCAGCTGTGGGCGTTAACGTGCTTTAGCTAGAGGTGCAAACAATATTTTTTTGTACGACTGAAATTACTATACAAGCATTCTCTGTACTTAGGAGAAAATTTGCCAGCTTTTAATGTTTTTTTTTATTTTTGGACAATCCACGATGGCTGAAAGACTAAATACTAACGTACCGTGGGTGTCTTAAGCAGGGTAAGAGAAAGTTTGTTAACACGGGACTTAAAAACTTGAAGATTTGGGGGAAGGAAAAGACCTCCGCTGGCAGCAAGTTCCACAACCTAGAAACTCCAGGGATAAAAGAACGAACGAAATGGGAAGTTCGGGGCCTGTCCAATTGAACTGTATAGGGATGCATACGCGCGGCACCACGAGTTTCTCTGTTGGGAGCTGCAAGAGGAGGAACTATACTGAATAATTCCGTCGGAGCAGAAGTCGTAAAAGTCTCTATAGAAGAGCGATAGATCTCCCACAGCTCGACGATGAGCAAGATAAGGAAGTCTTTGAGTAAGTAAAGGATCATTAATAAGACGAACAGCCCTTCTTTGAATGGCATCAAGAATGATGAGCAAGATAAGGAAGTCTTTGAGTAAGTAAAGGATCATTAATAAGACGAACAGCCCTTCTTTGAATGGCATCAAGAATGCTGAGGGTTGTAGGGGATGCCATTCCCCAGACATGAGAACAATATTCCAGAGAGGGTCGAATTTGGGACACATACAAAGTGTATAAATTGGAAGAAGAGAAATACTTTTTGGCTCGGAAAAGAAATCCAAGCTTTTTGAAGCCGCGGTGGCTATAGATACAATGTGCTTATGCCAGTTAAGGTTATTCTCAAATTTGACGCCCACAAGGTTAAATATGTCCCCGCTCTGCAAAACCTGGCCACTCATATGCAAAGGATGAGTGTTTGATGATTTTTTCGCGACAAGGAATATGATTGTGTTTTGGATGCATTAAATTGAACAAAATTTTTGGCGCCCCAATTCAATATCAAATTGAGATCCTGTGAAAGAGATATCTGCATGCGTTTGCTTTCCAAGTCGGGTTGAGAGATTGGTTTGGGAACCTGAAAAGTGGAGTGAAGGGTACTATCGTCAGAATAACTATGAATGGGATTGGTTGTGGAAGAAAGAAGGTCGTTGATGTGAAGAAAAACAAAGTTGGTGCTAGTACTGAACCCTGTGGCACTCCAGCATTAATTTCGTGAAAGCTTGAAGAGTGGCCATCAACAATGACTTATATACGTCGATTAGAAAGATAACTGGAGAGCCAAGAGCAGAGTTTAGTGGGAAGACCATAGGAGGGAAGTTTATTAAGAAGTGCGTCATGTCAGACTTGGTCGAAAGCTTTAGATATATCAAGAGCAACGATCTGGGACTCACCCAGAAACTCAAGAGACTTGTTCCAGTTGTGTGAAACGAAGGAAAGAAGATCTGCTGTAGATCTCTTGTGACGAAATCCGTATTGCCTGTCATGTAAAATTTTATGTTTTTCTAAATACCTAAGAATTCGCGAGTTAATGGATTTCCCCATTACTTTACAAAGCTTTGAGAGGAGTGAAATGGGTCTATAGTTGGATGGAAGAGATTTAGATCCTTTCTTGGGAATAGGCTGGACACGTGCAGCTCTCCAGCTGTCTATACTTATCAGTATACATTTAACATATGTTTAATTAAATAAATTGTTGTTTTGCCAAAAAATTGGAGGATTATTTAATTTTATTATTGCTTTATAAATTTATAAATGCGGGCATTTTTAAAACTTTTTTGCCCTAGGGCGTAAAAGTGCTATTTTACGTCATCAAATGGGAGCCTAAAATTGTATTTTACGCCCGGTCGTACAAAAAAACATTTTAAGTGTAGGTGAAGAGCCCCCTTGCGATAAAAAATCAAGGTGAATGATTATTCAAGTGATGGAGCGCAATCAATTTAGTCCCGTTACACATGAGGCATACAAACGCCCGACGCCAGACGCCCTAGGCCTGACAAAAAGTTTTGCATTGAGAGTAATGTATCCTAACGCTTACGTGTGTACGAAATAATGCATTTGGGAGATAAGAAAACAAATTGAAATATAAATATGTTCGTCCGATCGGAGAAAAATACTAATTTGTTCATTTTTTATTAAAATAATAAGATGACTTAGATTAACCTCCCTTAACATCGGGACAACATCCCAAGACTCTCAATTCCATGTTATGCACCTTCTTGAGGTAATACTCAATGAAAAATGAAGTAGCCGGAACAATTTTTGAGCTGGCTTCAATTTATTTTAGAGACAACACAACTATGTGTGAGCGCGCGAAGAGGTAGAAAAAAATCCAATTTATTTTCTGTAAAGGACTGTTCGGAACACTATCTCTATAGAGCGGCTATACGCTAGCACACACATCATTTAGGCGGTTACCTATTTTTGGTATAAAAATTTTTAGACATAATTTATATTTCAAACGTTTATAGATAAACTTAAATACAGTCACAACTATAATATTAGATTACTAATAGTCATACTAAACATCATCATAACTTTTTCATTTAGTTTTTGCAAATAACAAAAATAATTAGCTGATGATCTAGACACGCAGCAGCGTGAAAACCCAAGTTCAAGTAAAGAAACTGGCTACAGCGCCGAGTGTAATATTACACAAACCACTTGGTGCCACCTTTGACCCCACCATAACTCAAAACCTATTTAACCTAAACACATAAACTTAGGTGTGTGTTTATATTCGTAAGGACAACTAGAAGCCCAAATTCCATGAAACTGGTTCAAACGGTGATAAAGATATAAAGATCCAAAAGTCGTCAATTTTCTACTGACTGACATATAGATCAAAAAACTAACCCATATCCAGAACACCAAAAAAGATGAAATTTAAAATCCACCTCGGTAATTGTGTGTAAGCATAGAAAAAATTCTGACAAAAAAATTAAGTTGTTTTCACCAAGTATGCGAATTTTTTATTTTTGAAGGTAAATCATTTAAAGAATTTATACACAGAAAATAAAATTATTGCAAGAAGAATGGATTTTGTTGAAAATATATCTTTTAACTTGAAACAATTTTTCTTGAAAAAAGCAATATGTTTGCTTCAAGAATTTAAATTATCTTCTTATTAAATATTGTTACTCTTACTTTGTCCGGTGATGGCTTAGCGTGTAAGGCGTTAAGTCGTTGAGCGCACAACGGACGTGAGGTGGGTTCGAATCCTGCTGAGGCCAAATACTTATTTATAAGTTAGTCGGAAATTTAGTGGTTAGCTCAACACCAGACGGACAAAGTGCAAAATGTATCGACGCTGAAGGCCACCAAAGGACCAGGGCGCCGGAACACACTTTGCAGTGTCCTGCGCAACCGTAGACATGCGGACCCCACTCAGTTGGTAGGTTCAATAGTGCCTCCTGGGTGGGGACGAGGTCTTAAGTTGTCGCTCATAGGACCGTGGTTCGGAACCCACGTTAAGCTGACGTAAACCCAGACGTAAAAAGACAGGGCGCACAATAAACCGAGCGGCGTCAGTCCATGGGTTATCCCGGCCCTATTCTAATCTAATCTAATCTAATCTACTCTTACTATACAAAGTGTTTTATTGATAACTAAAAATACAGAGTATCATTCCTTACCTTATTTTAAGAACAAAAGTACATATGAACATATGTTCTAAAAGTCTTAAATTTTAGGCTACATGTTGCAGTTTTAAGAAAAATATCGTTTTCTTATCATACCTTTAAAACTCTTTAAGATATTTTCATTAAATTTAACATGCACCTACTAAGCACTAATAGGCTTTTTTGATGTGGAAGTTTTTTAATTATTTCAACTAGTGGCGTCCGTACGAGATGTATACCGAAAATTAAAAATATATGGTTTCGAGCGCACTGACTCGAGCAGAACGAGATCAGGGGCTGCCGCCGGCCCACCGCTTCCACCTTTCGTCGGACGGCGACACCCACAAAGTACATTCTACCTCGAATATTTCCTATGCTTTTAATTCCCTATGGTCGGCGAGTTCGTTTCCACCCATGTATAGAACTCACAACGTTGACTGATTTAAATTAAGACATTTCTTTTTTATATGTAGAAAATTTTGATTTAAAACTTGGTATTAATTGAGAAGTGGTACCCAAAGTACCGTTGCCGCTTCACTTAAATCAGTACCCGAACTCATGCTCATCTCATACAACAATATAAGCCGGTACGAGTACCCATCCAACATGATACAGCTATATTTTAATTTGATATTTTTTATAGACCCGTCGGTCGGATCGATTCAGTACCCAGTAGCACTTTTAATTTAAACCATGAAGGAATTAGTACCGACCGTCTTTTGTTACCGTGATGGTTTACATTCAGTGTATATTGAGCTATCTATCTGCTTTGATTGTTGTTTGTTGACCCGTAGCGACGTACATTTTATTTATAAAGAAATTATGTGGTACCATTATCAAGTAGTACCGGTTATTAATTGGCTGTGTTAATGTTTGAAGTACGCACTCTTAAGCAGCCGGTGAGGGTACCCAAACAATTTGTTTGTCAAATACAAAAATTTGCTCGCACAACAACGTCTAATCAGTTTTTGTCAAACTTTCGTTCATTTGCTACCTACCTACTTGCTGTTGTTTTACCTGTTTTAAAGCTATTTCATACAGACGCGAAAAGCGAATTGCGAAAGCGAATATTTGGCCAAAAAATTTGCGTTTTTTGTCATGTTCATACAGCTGCGAAATTCGCCGAAATTCTAGGCAACAACATAACCTACAAATTTCTATATTGTTTTTATTTCGGTGGTGAAGCTCAAGCAAAATAAAAAAATTCATTGGGTGAAGTTACGCTTGGGTTCGTTTAAGATTTTCTTTGTTTTTTCCTTTAATAATATAACATTTATCTGATGTGATGAATAAAGAATATAGCACATTTATTTGGTAACTAAGACGTAAAAACGCTGCAAATTTGTTATAAATTTTTCTAATTGTCTTAATAACTTAATTATTAAAGAGATTTGGCCATTTAAACAAAGCATTTTTGTATTAAAGCTTATGAAAGAAATCGAGCATATGCGATAATCCCTTTAAAACAAAATAAAAACACATTTAACACATTATAATAACCAACCATATACAGTGTGGGACAGTTACATGTTTAAATGTGTTTTTATTTTGTTTTAAAAGGGATTATCGCATATGCTCGATTTCTTTCATAAGCTTTAATACAAAAATGCTTTGATTAAAATGGCCAAATCTCTTTTAATAATTAAGTTATTAAGACAATTAAAAAATAAAATGTTAAGAAAACGTTAAGCTGTAACTTTATATTAACCGTTGTTTTTTACTGTAAGCAATAAATCCTACGGGGTGATAAAAAGAAATTGAAAAAATGAATAATTTTTGATCGTCCTGTATAATGTGCTGTTAAAAGGGAGAAATCTCATTTGTTAATAATTTATACCCTTACCCATTTCTGATATTTTATAATCACAAATTTGACTACTCCCTTTCAACAGCACATCATACGGGGCGATTTAAAGTTAATCGAGCATATGAGATAATTGTTTTGAGTTGTGTATTAACCCACATTAAAAGTTGCAGTGACAAATAAACTGTAATACAATGGTTTATTTCTGTAACACAAAAACAGAAAACAGCTGACCATGTCGACAATGCGCATAAAATTCCGAACTGAACTTTTAGTTCCAACAAAAATTCCAGGACTGCTAATCAGGTTACGAACCGGTAACGAACTGATTCCATTGTAACCCGCGAACACAGAACTGTTACTAAAAATTCAGGATTTTGCTAACCGCGAACGCTGCTTTTTACACTGCGCATGCGAATAGTCCCAGAACCGGTTTAGAATCAAACCCGCGAACAAAGCTATTGTTTACTTAAGCATTTGTTGGTGCTGCTGCATAATTTTAAATAAAAAATAATTTTCTTTATGTTTAGTAGTCCAAAAAAAGCTGTATTTTTGATTCTTATAAGGAAAATACAAAAAATGCACAAAAGCCAGTGACGTACATTTTTTTGTTAGAAATATTTTTCAGGGCCATTCGCGACTAGACTTAATAAAAGGCTACAGAAAGAAGCCTCTTGAAGCTTTAAATTTGACTGCCAAAGTTTATTAAAATCGAATACTTGTGATAAAAATTTAAAGTTTTTATTTAAAGTTTGCCACCCTATATCTTAGAAACATTGTATTTTCGGACCTATGTTTATATAAGCATTTTTTCAAGGCATTAATTAGTTAGAAAATATTCCCTTAATTTTTTTACTGCAATAAGAAAAATCCTGTATAATAAATATATAACGAGGGTGGCTTTAGAGAGCACTTGATTTCAAACATTTAAGTACCACATCGTATGCGCTTTTTTAAGTAGGACTTTTTCGAAAAACCATTTATTAAATTAATAATGTATCGTCTGTAAAAAAGTTATGAGCATAATTTTGCTAATTTTACCCAGTATGGAGAAGTAAAAAACAAATGAATATAACGGGAAACCATGTTTGAGAAACACCCTTTATATATTACTTTTCTTCTGCCTGCCCCCCCCACCACTGTTTGAGGCGCCCTAGGCTAGAATTCCGGAAGTGCCTATTTTCCACCAAAAAAAAAAAAGGTCATTCCCTCCTTTTTGTGCCTATTTGCCTACTTCATTTCAAAACACCTTATTCACAGAGAAATTCTAAACTTTTTTAAAAACTCCCCTTTCTGGCGCCTATTACTCCCCTTTCTGGCGCCTATTTTTTCATGGCGCCCTAGGCTGTAGCCTAGTCAGCCTAATGGATAATACGGACCTGGTATTAAAGGCTCAAAGATGATGTTTTAAATCACCTTGAAAAATATTTTCGATATATTTAAAATAAAAAATATTAGATTTTTTTTGGCCCAGCCTATTTCTCAAATTTTATCGTGCCAAATTTTTTCACAGCATACCGAAGGGTTGAGATTTTAGAAGGGGGAGCGCACAGGGTCATCATTGTATAATAATTTGTTAAGGTGCAGTGGAATAGTGGAACAAAACCAATTCGCCTAACTCGATTTTAAAATACCTAATCTTATCCTTTAATTTAAACCCCTCAGCTCGCCCTATGAGTACGCTGCTGAAAATTAGTATTAATTAAAAAAACTTAAGCCAATAAAGCCCAATAAAAAAAAATGTTGGTTTTTTAAGTACTAAAACAAATATAATCTTTTAATTTCATATACACCGTGGTAAGTAGTGTGAAAAATCACTAAATAAGTGTGACATTTGAAAGAGTTTTAGTGAAACATTAGACTTAACGTTTTCTGATGGTTTATATGGTGGTAAACTTGTTTTTACATAATGGTTTGAGGGATGGTTTACGTATTTTTCTTTTTTTAATTATAGTTAAATTTTTCCTTATATGTTTTGTTTAAAATGTTTACTACCATGCTACAAACCATCGGTTGTCATCAAGATTGTTTGACTAGGTAAGGTTGCCTTATAAACCTTGCAACATGGCGGACCATACGTCACATATATGTATTTTGCTCATTATTACGGATGGTGGAGGGAGGATTACCATCTGAATGTATTAAAAAGTGGTAATCCGAAAGGTGCAATTGGGATGGCGCCACAGTCGCTAGTGGAGAGATTTTAAAAACCACGCCATAAATTCAAATCGGTATCGACGTTTTTCACGAGTTGTAGGTTATATCAATGTTTTGAAATTTTTCAGAGGTTATATTTACTTTTGAATAATTATGATTATTTGATTAAAGAATGGCAGATTACTTTGAAAAATAGCAAGTAATAAAATTAATAAGGCTGTAAAGAGTATGTCTGATGCTAAAAAACCCAAAATTGAAATATTGAAAGAGGGTTAAGTTCCTTGAAGATAAAATTATTTTGTGGAAAATTTTAGCAAATAATTGATCAATTATCATCTTTCACTCATCAGTTTATTACAGAAAAGGTTAAAATCGTAGAACCGTGTGATTGATTCTCAGGTTTTGGCAAGAATCGTAAGAAAAGTTCGATTATTATTATTATCACCGATCAACACGTTTTCGGGGTCTAACTTCTACATATTACTGGCTTAGAGTTATAAGGTTCTGTGTTACAAAATGAGCTAGCTAGGTTCTATGGGGTACATAAAACTATATGTTTAATAATATGTATTCACGTTTTAGTTGTTCAGTGCACCCGAAAGTATGTACCTTCAATAACATCGTATTAGCTATAATTACAACTGCTCAGATATAAATAGCTGATAGCTAAAAACTCCTGGATACCGAGTTTTATTAAAATGTTTAAAACATATCAGAAATTATCGAAATGCATGAATAAAAAATATTTATATCCCTTTAACACCCCGTATCTTCCTTATCATTTACTTTTGGATATAGGTATGTTTGTTTAAATCCTAAATGGGCATTTTCGCATAAGAAATCTGTGGTTTTTCTGTGTACCATTAATTAGCGGACACTCATCAGTACCATATGTATATAAAAACAGGAATGACTGAAAACTATTCGACTAAACACTATCAAAATCTCTAAAATAAAACGAGTCCGAACCAATAATATGTGAAGTCTCTAGACTAACCAAAAACATTAACTGGAAATCCTTGCAAAATATACAACCAAAATGAAAATAGCAAATTTCCACAGTTTTTACCAAACAAAGCTTCGACAAGGCACGACTCTGTCATTAGCTGATAATGCTACCAACTTTGAACAGAACTGCCAACCGAAATCGTAATTCTCACACCCTCACGTCCCTGACAAAAGCTATCACCGGTCTTGCTTATGTCTAAACCCCTTCTCATAAAGAAACTCTGGGTTATTCTGTTGAAAATGATACTAAAAAGGCTTATAAAAACGATTTTTTTATTTTCACGAAACTAAAAAATAATGTTGCAGCATTGTTGAGGGTTCTACAATCTTTGATAATTAAAGCAAGGGAATGCATAAAATAGGAGGGAGCCTATGTCAAACTGACAAACAAAATTATTAATTACAATCCTATTTAATTAAACTGTTCTTTTCTCGCAAACGCTTCACTTTATCGAAATTGGACTAAGTACCCTTTTTTAGCTAAAGGTATAGGCTATTTAAAAACGATATTTTTATTCCTTTATTATACAGGGTGGGAAAATAATTAGTACTATTGTGTAAGAGTTAGTTCGCCTCTGGCGAACTAAGGAAGGCAAAGGCTTTACAAGGATACCAATTTATGGAGTCCTAACTGGTATTTATCACATTAAAGAAAATATTTCTTTATACCATGTGATATAAAAGTTATTCAAGAAAAACCGATTTTCAGTGGCGTTCTTTAAGGGCACATATCTCTGTAAAGAGGGACTTTAGAAAAATATTTTATATAAACTTGTCACATTATTTTTATGTGATCTATATAAATCCGAGAGATTGCCCACATATTCTTGGACACCCTGTATACCTAGTTGTTAACACATCCGTGAAGTGACTTTTTTTATTTACATTTTGTCACTTTTTTGGCCAACGACTCTTTTTCTATGTTTTTTGAAACACGCTGTATAGTAACAATTTTAGTAAAATTTCCTAATAATATACCTAACAATTACAATTGGCCTCCCCGGCCTACTCTAATGCTCGTTCAATAGATTGCCATTTGTTTCTAATTTCCGGTCGGTGAAAACAAAATGTCGGTCGTACTCTTCCGTTTTTTCCTTCATGGCGTAATGAGTCGATGACTGGGTTTGTCTCGCAAACAGTTATACAGATAATTGATACATGCTAATTTTCTAGAATAGACCTAGAGTTTATATTATACAGATTGGCTAACGTTGATCTAGGAATAGGATTTCTGTGTAACGAAGGGAGATAATTATTAAAAATATGTAAGAAGAAAAGAGATAAAGCATAAACCAGTGTTGCCACATTGTTTGGAGGGGTAAGTCAAGACGCCGTTTGGAAACCTTGGGTCTACTTTCTAGAAAGGGAGTAAGAATACGTTTTACTGTGTATTCAATCAGGACAGACAATACCCCGCAGAAAATTCCCACTTATAACTTAAGTTTTGTCATTTTGTAAAAGCTGAATTTTATATTATGTTACTTGGGTAACTATTAGAAGATATATCATTGGTCGCCAGATAGTTTTATACAAGATATAACAAAAATTCTTGATGCCATTCCAAGAAGAGCTGTTCGTCTTATTAATGATCCTTTACTTACTCAAAGACTTCCTTCTCTTACCCATCGTCGAGCTGTAGAAGATCTATCGCTCTTTTATAGATACTTTTACGGCTTTTACTCCGACGAATTATCCAGTATTCTTACCCAAGCAACATACAGTCCCAGGATAGGTGTTACAAATGAACCAAAAATTTTGGAATTTTTAAACATCCTTTTGCGAAAACTGGTCGCAAATTTTTCTCCGATTGGTAATATACAGGGCAAGTTATAACTAAAAATATGGAAAATGACCAAGAGTAAAGTACCTTTATTTTTAAAAATAGGACAAAATTTTATAAGTAAATGTAGAGAATTCAATTTTATGTCAAAATTTGAAGTTAGAGAATGAAAGTAAAATATTTATTTTTATCAATTTTTACATCATTCATTAACAGTTTTTAAAATACTTGGCTTAAGGCATCAAAATACTTAAAAATATTTAAAATTTATTAATTTTCGTTTAAATTTTGCTCTCTCTTACCCATTATTAAAGTTGTAATGAGAAATGTTAAAAATTGACAGTTAGATTTTTTTCACTCACATGCTTTAACTTTAAATTTAGACATAAAATTTCATTCTCTACAATATTTACTTATACAATTTTGTTCTATTTAAAAAATAAAAGTGGTTTGTTCCTGGGCATTTTTTATATTTTTAGTTATAACTCGCCCTGTATAATATCAATTGGAGTAAAATTTTGTATTTATAGGTTTTGGACCATGCGACCAGTTTTCCTACAATTTCGTTATAAAATTCAAAAATGTTTGGTCCATTTGTCCTCTTGTAACACCTATCCTGGGACACACTGTACTTATAAAAATTAGATTTTACAAAATGACAAAAATTTTGTTTCAATCTATTACCCTTTGGTACCTGGTACCTGCCAATGCCACTATAAGTCTAATTTTATAGTCTCCCATTACTTCTACCTATTTTGGGAGCATGCGCTGACTACCTGTCAGCTTTTACAAAATGACGATCGTCTGCTACTCACGGGCGGAAAAAGTACATTTTGTTCAGCGTTGAATTCAAGAGATGGCCCGGGAGGATAATCCCCCCTCCCGGAGAAAAAAATCCTCCCCAGAGAAATTTACAAATTTATAGGAAATTAAATTTGGTCTGATTAAATCAGAAAAATAAATGGTTTTGGTTAGTTCTGGTTCTGGTTTTCCTTGCTTTTGTAAATATTTTGATCTTCACAATTTTTATGTCACATCCCAAGCAGCAAGCTGACGTGATTATGACGTCATTTTTAGTCATAGGACGTCATCAGACCAAAATTATGACGTCATTTTTAATGACGTGTTTTTGACGTCGTTAAAGTGACGTCTTTTCGACGTCATTTTTACTTCATACTAACTTATAAAAATCTAATGACGTCATGGTTAGAAAACCCGCCAAAAAATTTTTGTGATTATATGATTTGTGTCAAAATCCAACCGAAATATCATATGACAGAAAAATAAGACTAATAATTTTATAAAACTGAAATAGGAAAAACTCTACCGATAGATGGCGCAATGGACAATAAACTACCACGCTTATTCAACATCATCTGCATCTCCAGGTTGGACAGTGTCCCCAAAAATGCGACCTTGCAGTGCAAGGAAATTTCAAGCAGTAAGGAGTTTTTTCATATTTTAATTTTTAAATAAAATATCGTATCATTTTAACTTTAAAAAAAAAGTATATGCGTCAATTTTTCGTCATCTTAAAGACGTCATTATGACGTCATTAACGGGACGTCTTTTGTCTGTGACTTAGGGAGGTCAATTTAACGTCATTTTGTCGTCATCTTATGACGTCTTTGCTGATGATAAAAAGAGACGTCAATAAGACGTCAGCTTGCTGCTTGGGATGTATGAGAAGGTACAATTGTTTATGTAAAGCCTTATTTCTGCATCCCCCTAAAAATCATCCTGCCGGCGCCCATGATACTAGGTAAACGTAGTCAGCTCCAAAAAAATTCAAATGATTTGCAAAAATCAAGTTCCAATGCAATTTTTAATTGTTGTTTTTTGTTGAGTTTCATAGACAATTGAAATCGATAGTGTATTGTTTTTTGCTCGGTCGAATGAAGGGGAAACGATTACGTCATCATCAATATTAATTACTTTTGACGGTTTTTCAGTTTTGTTTCGTTGCTCACTTTACGTAACTTTTGGTTTAGATTTTATTATAAACGATTATGGCTGAAAAGAAAGTTAAAAAATCTTGCGGTATTTCATCAAACAGGTGCATTCTGATTCTAAATTAAATGAAAGTACTGTTAGGAATACTTAAACTTATAGGTAAGTCGCATGATGCTAGGTTTGACCTTAAGGGTGGAGAATCTAATACCTTTAAACCTGGGGTTGCAAAGATTTACCTGGTTTCGTGAGATAAATATGCACTTTCAACACATGAGGAGTCCTGATTCATCTTTTTTAAAAATATATGGAAAAATATTGTTGTAAGTGTAAAAAAATCGTTATGGTTTGAGGCCAACACGAATTCTTAGAGAACAGGAAATTCCCTACAAAAAAGTTCTCTTCGTAAATTGTCAAATAAGCTGTTTCCATGTAATCGGGCTTTAAACATTGAACTATTTTTTCATTTTTGTTTCTTGAGTTTGGATTTTTGTTCCTACTACAAATATTAATATTTTTTCTACTACTGTATAAAGAAGAAAACTTTGTGGTCCTAGCAACGCGAATGATAACGAAAGAGAACCTTCGTGTTACCTGGTTGCTAAGCGTTGCTAGCTACGAAAGTAATATTTTCAGCGCCTGGACAAAAAGTAAGAGTAAAAAAAAAGAAAATATGCTTGTGGGAAATATTAGGATTTATTTATAAAAAGTAACTAATTTATGACAAAATATTTTAAAAACTAGGTTAGGTATTGACATTAAAAGTAATTGTTCAATTTGAGCAATTAGCAAAAGAAATTGGAAGAATAATACTTGAATTAACAGTTTTTAAATTTGTTGTTGGGGTATCGTTATCACCTTTAACTACGTTAATATTCATATTTTTCACTGTTACTTACTTCATTAGAGGAAATATTGGTAGGAATTTCGTGTAAAATCTTCTTTGAAATTTCCACCTTATTACTATAGGATTCAGCAATATATCCCTCCGCAACAGAAGAAGACTTCCAACCTCCATGCCTTTTTAAGTCCAAAATATCGACATCCGAAGCATTGGCAAGGAACGTAGTTGACGTTCTTCTAAAAGAATGGCCAGTGTATCTACTGATGTCTTCAAGCTTCAAAAACTTCGCAATTTCTTTAGGTACATTTAAAATAGTGTGCTTTCCAATTACTTGATTAACACATTTACCTCTTTCATAACGATACAATAAACGCTCATCTAGAGCATTCCTTGGTCTCAGCTTAATATATTCCTGTAGAAATCTGACATAAGGAACTGAGCCCTCATCGTTGGTTACTACAAAGTTTCTTTTAACTTTATTTTTAGACTCCACTATTTTTACTATAGCCACGTCATTTCTTATTTCTACATCACTTAGCTTCATTCTGTATATTTCGTTATATACTTTCATTGCTAAGTAACTTTGATCAGGCGCGTTAAGTAAAAACTTTATGATTTCTTCTTTTTTAAAAATTTTTGACTTTTTTGCCTTATAACCATCGTTTTTCCTTTTAATAAAAGCAACTAGTTCCTTGAACTCCGAAATATCTTGATTTTTGTTTACGGAAATTGTTAACTTGAGCATGGAATATACAGAGCAGAGGGTTGGTGGTGATAAAGACTCGGATTTTTCTTGAAAATACTCCAACATCACATTCTCGTCAATCCGCCCCACACTTTTTGTAGCAAGCCATTCAGAAAACGATTTATATGTTTGATGGTACCTCTCTTTAGATTTGTTTGGCAAAAGTGAGGCACACGCAAGGTCAGCTGCCTTTTGGATGCCATTTTCATATTCATTTAACATTTTAAAATGGGAATGGATTTATGCTAAATTAACAATAATTCAATATCTGACAAGTGCTGATGACAGACAATGTCAACAATAAATGTGTTGCTATGGATTAATTTTTAACAGGTAAAATTTCAAAATCTCTGATATTTCTATTAAAACATGATGTTAATGATTATTAAATTATGCCATACATAGAAGAGTAGCAGAAAAAATATAATACATTACACGATGCAAAAGGCCTTTCAAGTGTTCGGAGGTTTTAAATAGCCTCGGCTCACATCAAAAGTAAACTTTCGCATCTTATAATGTAAATAACTATAAATGAATCCAATACATATTTTTAAAAGAAACTGTATGCGCTACAAAAAAGGTCTCTTAAAACTTTTCAATAATTCACTTCTTCGAAAGTTATTCGACGTTGAAATTACTTTCGGATTCAATTCAACTTCAACGTTGAATAACTTTTGAAGAAATAAATTTACTGAAAAATGTTTAAACACCTTTTTGTAGGGTATTCAATTTCCTTTTAAAAATATTTATTGGATTTATTTAAATATTGATATTTGTAGTAGTAACTAAAACCCGAACACAAGATACAAAATTGAAAAAAATTGTTCAATGTTCAAAGCCCGATTACATGGAGAGAGCTTTTTTGTTTGAAATTTAATTTTCTTTAAGAATATGTGTTGGTAAAAAATTTCAGATTAAAAAATTGCAAGTTTTGTAAGTAAATAGTGGATTAAAAAGACTTTAACAATTGTAAAAAGAACATTTTTAATTTTAATTTGGTTAAAAAAGTACTCCCATGACGTCACAATATCAGCTGTTTACTGTCATAGCAAAGCTGGGCCACATTAATTTATTTTAGGCGTTTAACCAATTATAACCGCGATAATAATTGGTGACAACTTTGACGTAATAATACATTGTTTAAACGTCAACATAACCGATTGGTAAATACCGTTTAAGAATTGGTCCTTCGCAGTGGTCCTTTGCCTAAAATTGATGCTTGTCTCTATCAACCTTGGGGCGTTCGTACGTCTTATCCAAAACTAACTCTCTCTGTTTTGTGCGTCTCTCTATTCTATTCTATTTCTATTTTTTTCTTGGTTTTGGTCCCTTCAGGTCCAATTCACCACTCTCCCCCTTCCGGACTATGCTTTCCAGGGCTTCGTCGGCGGAAAATCTGGATAATCGAGCTCGTAGCTTCCAGAAATTCCAAAAGAAAACAAATAATTCAACAATCGATGCAATGCATAAATTGTTGGCTGTCAAACCAAGATCTGCTACTTGTGTTACGTATAACCTTCACTTTCACTACTGACAGTTCCCATGGCACGCCCATCTATTTCCCACCATTTGAGAAATACCTCGTGTTCACCACCAAACAGGATACCATCAGCTTATAGGAATCTTCGCTCACAGCGCTTAGCTCCAGAAGAAAGATGCCGGCAATTTAGCCTGAATCTTTCCTTGATCCCCGAAGGTAAAAAATGTTCGTACGACACCTCTAGCCGCCACTCCGGGAAGTACTTTGTAGTCCTCTACGCACGTCCGCACTGTCCGGAGGTCAAACAAAGAGTCCTTTTGTGCGTCTCATGTGTAACGGGACTATTGGGATGGCGCCACAGTAGCCAGTGGAGGGATTTTGGTATTTCTTTTCTTTTTATTTTGTATCTCTCTGTCCTTTTTTTAAAGTATCTCACTCTAATAATTCATGCTCATTGGTTAAAAAATCTCCCGGCTACTGTGGCGCCACCTTAAGTTGCTCCTTTCTGACGGACTATTTTTTAAACATTCAGATGGCTATCCTCCCCTCCACCATCCATAAACGGGACTAATACTAGTATTTTTAGTCATTTTTTAGTGTATTCCTTTTTACCTTATAGAATCGTTCTGAACCGTTCTCTGAACTGTCAATAGTGTCAAGAACGGTTCTACAACATGAAAAAATGTCAAAAAATTGTAAAAGGAACACTTATGGTGTCGTTCTGGGTGGTTCTGGGCCTAAAAGGAATACAGCAATTATTTAAAGGTTATTTAAAAAATTATTTTGAATTTTTTATTTCGATGGCTGTTTTTTATTAGTTGTTCTAAAGAATATTTCTCTCTCTCTCTCTCTATTTTTTTCTTGGTTTTGGTCCCTTCAGGTTCAATCCACCACTCTCCCCCTTCCGGACTATGCTTTCGAGGGGCTTCGTCGGCGGAAAATCTGGATAATCGAGCTTGTAGCTTCCAGAAATTCCAAAAAAGAAAACAAATAATTCAACAATCGATGCAATGCATAAATTGTCGGCTGTCAAACCGAGATCTGCTACTGGTGTTACGTATAACCTTCACTTTCACTACTGACAGTTCCCATGGCACGCCCATCCATTTCCCGCCATTTGAGAAATACCTCGTGTTCACCACCAAACAGGATACCATCAGCTTATAGGAATCTTCGCTCACAGCGCTTAGCTCCAGAAGAAAGATGCCGGCAATTTAGCGTGAATCTTTCCTTGATCCCCGAAGGTAAAAAATGTTCGTACGACACCTCTAGCCGCCACTCCGGGAAGTACTTTGTAGTCCTCTACGCACGTCCGCACTGTCCGGAGGTCAAACAAAAACTACTACTAAAAATATTTATTGACTAAATACTAAATACTCCTCAAATGTTTTCAAATCCTGTTATTTCACGAACACCGTTTTTTTTTCATTATTTTTTCTTGATTTCTAATGACTTTACACCTGCCGTTTTCTTTTAGATACTTTTTATATAAAAGAGACATCCACCCAATTTAAAAGTGAATGAAAAAGCGAGTGTTTAAAAAATAAAAAGAACTTCCTGTCCCCTAGGTGATTTTTATTTTTTAATGAAAAATAATTCCTATTTGGAGCAAATTAAGTTTAGGAAGGACCCAATGGTCATTTTTGGAACCCAGTGTTCGCCAGGGTCGTTGATAAAGTAAATTAATGATGGTATAGAGTGGCTCTAAAAAATCTTGAAAGAAAGTAAACTCCGGAACCTTAGGTACGACCTAATGTGGTATTTTCTTAGAGTTCTTTTTAATATCTTTTGAATGGTGATATAATATACAGGGTGCGTCCTACAGAGATATAAAAAATTTAAAGTAGATTGCCATGGCAACACCTTGAGGCGGCAGCTTTTTTTATCTTTGGACAAACCACGAAGGCTAAAAGCCTAAATACTAACGTACCGTGAATGTCTTAAGCGGGGTAAGAGGGAGTTTGTTGACACGGGACTTAAATACTTGAAGATTTGGGAGGAAGGAAAGACCTCCACGGGCAGCAGATTCCACATTCTAGAAACTCTCGGGATAAAAGAACAAACAAAGTGGGAAGTTCGGGGCCTGTCCAGTTGGACCGTATAGGGATGCATACGCGCGGCACCACGAGTTTCTCTGTTAAGAACCGTGAGTGGAGGAACTATACTGGACAATTCTTCAGAGTAGAAGCCATGGAAGTACCTATGGGCAAGAGAGGGAAGCCTTTCTGTAAGCGAAGGATCATTAATGAGACAAATAGCTCTTCTTTGAATGGAATCAAGAATGCTTAGGGTTGTGGGGGACGCCATGCCCCAGATATGAGAACAATATTCCAAGGGAAGTCGAATTTGGGGCACATATAGAGTGTATAAATTAGAAGGGGAAAAATACTTTTGGCTCGAAAGAGAAATCCAAGCTTTTTTTTTTTTGAAGCATCAGGTCGAAATCTCAGCCCTCGGGCCAGAGGCTCTCGGGCTATTTCGACCTTCAGGGCATTATAGTCCAGTAAAGCCCTTGATACATAAATAGCTATTCTTATACCTGAATACAATGCTTTATGTTTTACCCAAAAAAGAGTTTTTCAATGACTAATTACATTATTTATTCGCAATATAAAAATAATTGCACCTGTACCTGTATACGTAAGTAGATAATGACTGGTGTTAAGTTTGACTTTGATGTTTCTATCAGTTAGTCAGTTGGCATTTTTTATTTAACGATTTGCTCAAAATGGAAGAAATTTCACAAAATATAAGAGAAAAGGCTATAAAAGCGACAGAAAATCTTTGCCAGTTAAATCAAGGCAACAGTATGATCGGGAGTATGGAATATTTGGTATTTGAAAGATGCGAACGCAATTCTTCAAATAACCGAAACCGTTTTAATGGCATATTTTCAGGAACTGGTAAGTTATTGATTTTATTTTAATACATATGTTTGTATAAACTTGATCTTTATTGTGAGAGAAATAAAATTGGATAAGCAATAAAATTTCCATATTAGATTAGGCATTATAAGCGGGCATTATCATAATGCCCGCTTATAATGCCCTAGATGTGATAGCAGGTATTATTGCTACCATAACATATTCCGTTTCTAAGGTATTACAGATCAATAATAGATGGGTAAAACATAAAATATTAAATGTTATTTTTCGGCCACAGTATACCTGCTGCATACCCAAAGACGGCGCGGCGCGGCGGTGTGTATAAAAAGGCAGTTAAATTACATTTTTGATTTGGTTTTTTTCACTTTATTTAGACAGAATGCGTTTCATTCATCAGAAGATGATACATAAATCATTTTCCTTCGAATACAGGTAGCCACATCGAAATTTGAAACGTATAAATTGGTTTATACGGGGAGCACTCAAAAGAATAACTTTCGCAAGTAAAAACACTAAAGAATAGACACGTTATGGAATGGACTTAATGGTTATTTTAGGTAATAGTTCGGTATAGCGGTTTTCGCTGTTATAAGAGATTTTTGAAAATTTCTTTTTAGGGCGTTTCTATAGCTCGATTATGACACAAATCTGTGTGTGCGTTTTCCAAAATCCATTTCTATAATTTATTATTAATAAAAACATATTACGGGACAGTGAAGTGAACAGGGGTGCTGGGTGGGGACGAAACAGTAGAAATCCTACATTAAACGCCCAAAAACAGTATTTATTTCACAGTACACACCGCACTTTCTGTTTACAAAAACGTCCAAAAAATTGTTTAAAAAAATAAAAATAAATAATAATACAACAGTCCCGCCATGGCTGTCACTGCATAAAAAAGAAGAGTTTGCAATAGAACTGTAAATGTCTTGCGATGTTTCCAAATAAAGTGAGAAAGTGTCAATAGCTTAAAAAAAAGGAAGATACAGGACAAAATTCATATGAAAAATTAAGTTATTCCTCCTTTCTATTATAATTTGTAGAGAAAAAATGAAAATACCTAAACATAAAGAAGAAGGCATTTCTACAAAAATACCATTGTTTCTCATGGAAATGGTGGATAATCCCTGAAATTGGCTTGGTGTTAATTCTTCATAAGAAGTTTTGCAACGCTACTTCTATCAAGACTGTCATTTTTATAATGACGAACTTCATGTTATCAGCTGACCAAAAGGAATTTTCCTTCTTTAATTAATGGCGGACGAGATATCTCATATGTGTGGGATAGTTTTTCGAAAAATTTAATACTTTTCAAAATTAATTTACATTTTTCATGTGCCCCGAGTGCAGTGTATTAATGTTTTCTTGTGTTTGACGTTGGATTTATACTGTTTTGTCCCCACCCAGTACCCCTGTTCACTCCACCGTCCCGTAAATATGTTTTTATTAATAATAAATTATAAAAATGGATTTTGGAAAACGCGCACACAGATTTGTGTCATAATCGACCTATAGAAACGCCCTAAAAAGAATTTTTCGAAAATCTCTTATAATAGCGAAAACCGCTATATCGACCTATTACCTTAATTTATACCGGGTGTCAACAAATCTATTAGACAAACCATAACTTCTAGGGTATTAAAAATTAGACTTGGTATAATTAAATGGTATGGAAAAAGGAGTGTTTTCGCCATATTTCTCACTTTTCGGTTACTTCCGGTTTAACCGTAAATGACTCCAATTTTGAAATTTTAAATGGAACACCCTGTATATTTTAAAATTTGTGGATTCCTGAAACAATTCTAAATAGTAATTTAACATGTTTAATCGTTTTTTACGCCCACTTGATTGTTTAAGAGCCATTTGTAGTACTACATCTAGGTTATTTATAACTTTGTTTTTAATCCGATTGCAAAAAAATGCGTATTGTTAGATTCGCCAAAAAATCCTTTATTCGAAAATTGCAAATTTCGTTTTCGCTTAAATAAAAAACAAACATGTTATTAAAACTTAAACAAAAAGTAGATAGTATAAATAATACTTTTCAAGGTATACTAAATCTGGTCAGCAATACGGCCAAGCAATTTTTATCGTAACGTTATTAAGGCCTGCTCCAAAACTACAAGTAGAATAAATACGATATGACATTTTTAGCAACTCATCTTAATTTAAAATGGGACCACCCACATTTTCTGAAGAAGATACTCGCTCTTAATGGTAAATTAACGCAGAATGGATTTTATTGACTACCGGTCATTTTTCTATATTTATTTATTACTGCATTAAGAGGGTAGTCTACTGTTTATCTTTTAAACTTACAATCATATTAGGCCAATTTAAAAAATAAAATTTAATTTTAAACATACACTAATGGAAAAAAATAAAAGGATACAAAATATACTCCAAATTTTTTGACGTTTTTCAAGTGGCTGTATTTTGCTTAAAAATAATCGTACTGGATTTAACAAAAAACACAATTTTTAAAGCTTGAAGTTTCTAGTTTTGAGATCTTAACAATGAAAATATTTTTAAGCTACGTGTACCGCGTAATCGTAATGAATACCGAAAATAAATGTTTTTCGAAATTTATTCGGTTCTTTCTTTTGGTCTGAAAACCTGGATTTTTTTTTAACTTGACCACTATATGAATTGGATAACTTGTTCAGCTTTATTTTGATTTGTTTTAAAGTTTAATACGACCACGTCTTGTTGAGATATCGAATTCGGGATATCATAGGAAAAGATCAATCAACAGTGCGGGGGATTTTCGGACAACATATTATTGGACCATTTATTCTTAATCAAAATTTGAATGCAAAATTTTATTTGGAACTACTCGAAGAACTAATTTTACCCGCTTTAAATAATGTATCCAGGGAAAATCAGGAAATTTGGTACCAAATGGATGGCTTCCCGGCACATAATACCCTGGCTGTTCGGGAATATTTACACAATGTTTTTAATGGAAATGGTATAGGCCTACATCACACCATAAATTGGCCAGCCAGGTCTCCTGATATTTCGCCAAATGACTTCTTCCTCTGGGGCCATTTAAAAAGCATGATATACAAGGATAAAAATTACTCTAATCTAGATGAGTTAAAAAATGCTATTTCTGCAGAATGCAATAAAATTTCAATTTACCAGTTAGCCAATGTAAGAAGACAATTTTATGAACGTCTGGCGTCTAGCAGTCAATGGAGGAATATTTGAAAATTTTCTTAAATCTAAAGTTTATTTCCAACATATTAATTATTGTATTGTGTTGGTCTTTATTTACCTGTGAAAAGTGAGGTGCGGAAATGAATCTCTTGGTTTAGACGGGATAAAAAGAGAAGAACAAGGTATGACGAAACAATGGTTGTTTCAGCACCTCTGAAACTATTATCAAATTTTAGGCGTTCCACCAATTATAACCGCGGTAATAATTGGTGACAACTTTGACGTATAATACATTGTTTAAACGTCAACATAACCGATTGGTAAATACCGTTTTAGAATTGGTTCTTCGCCTAAAATTGATGAATTTATACCATTTTTTGAGAAAGAAAACATAGTGCAATATTGTCACCTCTTATCGAACGATAAAACTTATGGAACAACTAATTCTGTTGACTATTCCCTTAAGAACATCTTTCATTTTTAATAAATAGCCGTATATCTACCTATAAAACTAAAAGTACTTTTTGTGCCCGACACGCTTGAGGACATTGGACACCTGACAAATATTTAAGTAAATTTTATTAAAATGCGTAAACACTGTGACAGTTTCCCATCAAAAAGGTTAGAGAATTTAAGAAAAAACGGTCCAGTAAAAACCAAAGCAATTAGGGCTCATGGGTGGTCTTTTTTCGTAACGTTTATATAGGAATATACGGTGCGATTAAATGTTATAATCACTGATAATGCAAACTTTAAAATATTATGTAAGTTCTGTCACTTTGAATGAAAAAACTATACTACTTGTGAGTAAATAAATAATAGTTTAAAAAAAACTAAAAAACACGCTTTTATATGCAACCGAACTAAAAATTAGAAAATAATTTTTCATTACAAAGAGTTTGTATTACAGTAATAAAAGGTCAAACAATGAATCATAATTATATACCTCAAAATAGAATTATAATAAAATTTAAGATAATAACAAAATAATTCACTTCAGAGTAAAAAGCGTGTGGTGCATTTTACTCTTTTTCATAACTTTTCCTTCATAGATATTTACAAATGAAATAATTATAACATTTAATATATTAAGCACCCCACGCTTTTATTCTGAAGTGAATTATTCTGTTATTATCTGAAATTTTATTATAATTCTATTTTGAGGTATATAATTATGATTCATTGTTTGACCTTTATTACTGTAATACAAACTGTTTGTAATGAAAAATTATTTTCTAATTTTTTAGTTCGGTTGCATATAAAAGCGTGTTTTTTTAAACCATTATTTATTTTTCATTTTTTGGTTCGATATATCAATTAGTTTTCTGAGGACATGTGATATTGAAATGTTTCACGAACTATTTCGTAATCTAATCATTTCATTTAAAGCTTCACTGTTGCATGGGGTTTCAGAACGCAACTACTCCGAACAAGTTTCTGTCAGCCTTATGCTGAGAGTACGTCCGAAACTGCACGCATGCGCAGATCGCGCACTAGCTCTTTCTCTTTACTCTCCTACAGAAAATCTATAAAGGAATTTATTTATCCTGGCGATCCTAATCATGATAACGGGATACTGTTTGCAGATTATTGCATTGTCATGGGTCCTTGATACGTGTGCAAAGTTTCAAAGAAATCGAATCGCTGGAAGTTGGTGAAAATTAAGCTTAAATATTCCGTTACATACATACATACGTACATACAACCCAAGCTAATAAAAGCGTGTTAAAAAAATGTCGATCACTTTAAAATTGTACGTGATTTTCTAAGTATACAGGGTGTTTCTAAAAGGTATATACAAAATGCAAACTACTTGGGTCAAAATAAAGGGATCTACCGCAATTTACCCGAATCAAAAACTTGAAACCTACACATTTCTTATACTTTTTCATAACCCTAAAATGCATTATTTCTGTAAGTAGGAGGCGTTGCTAGGCATTAACCGACTGGCCAGCATTGAAGCAAGAAACCACTACCACCAAACAATCTCAGACGCCAAGGACTCCTTTGATAACCGTATAAAAACAAAGTACTTTCTTGCTCAAATGGCAGCAAATCATTCTGGTCCTTTGTTAAAAACATCAGTAGAAATTTCTGTACCAGTTCTTTTTCACCATTAACTTTGGAAGATGAAATTATTTCTACATCTAAAGGAAAGGTCGAACTATGTGCTAAACAATTTGCTGCCAATTCAACCCTTCATCCACCTGTCAATCATCCAATTCCAACTGTTCCCCCAGTTCCTCACAAAATGCCCAATATTATTTTTAAGGTAAAACACATTAAGCGTATCCTTTCTTCTCTTAACACCAAGAAATCGTCTGGGCTAGATGGAATACCAGCAATCGTTTTAAAAAAATGTGCTCCTGAACTTGCACCTATTTTAACCAGGCTCTTTCGAATTTCCTATGACACGGGTATATTTCCAGACAGCTGGAGAGCTGCACGTGTCCAGCCTATTCCCAAGAAAGGATCTAAATCTCTTCCATCCAACTATAGACCCATTTCACTCCTCTCAATGCTTTGTAAAATAATGGAGAAATCTATTAACTCGCAAATTCTTAGGTACTTAGAAAAACATAAAATTTTACATGACAGGCAATACGGATTTCGTCCCAAGAGATCTACAGCAGATCTTCTTTCCTTCGTTTCACACAACTGGAACAAGTCACTTGAGTTTCTAGGTGAGTCCCAGATCGTTGCTCTTGATATATCTAAAGCTTTCGACCAAGTCTGGCATGACGCACTTCTTAATAAACTTCCCTCCTACGGTCTTCCAACTAAACTCTACTCTTGGCTCTCCAGTTATCTTTCTAATCGACGTATATCAGTCATTGTTGATAGCCACTCTTCAAGCTTTCACAAAATTAATGCTGGAGTTCCACAGGGTTCAGTACTAGCACCAACTTTGTTTCTTCTTCACATCCACGACCTTCTTTCTTCCACAACCAATCCCATTCATAGTTATGCTGACGATAGTACCCTTCACTTCACTTTTCAGGTTCCCAAACCAATCTCTCAACCCGACTTGGAAAGCAAACGCAGGGCGATGCAGATATCTCTTTCACAGGATCTCAATTTGATATTGGATTGGGGCGCCAAAAATCTTGTTCAATTTAATGCATCCAAAACACAATCGTGTTCCTTGTCGCGAAACAAATCATCAAACACTCACCCTTTGCTTATAAGTGGCCAGGTTTTGCAGGGTGGGGACACGTTAACCTTGTGGGCGTCACATTTGAAAATAACCTTAACTGGCATTAAACACATTGTATCTATAGCCACCGCGGCGTCAAAAAAGCTTCCATTTCTTTTCCGAGCCAAAAAGTATTTTTCTCCTTCCAATTTATACACTTTGTATGTGTCCCAAATTCGACCCTCTCTGGAATATTGTTCTCATGTCTGGGGAATGGCATCCCCTACAACCCTCAGCATTCTTGATGCCATTCAAAGAAGGGCTGTTCGTCTTATTAATGATCCTTTACTTACTCAAAGACTTCCTTCTCTTGCCCATCGTCGAGCTGTGGGAGATCTATCGCTCTTCTATAGATACTTTTACGGCTTCTGCTCCGACGAATTGTCCAGTATAGTCCCTCCTCTTGCAGTTCCCAACAGAGAAACTCGTGGTGCCGCGCGTATGCATCCCTATACAGTTCAATTAGACAGGCCCCGAACTTCCCATTTCGTTCGTTCTTTTATCCCTAGAGTTTCTAGACTGTGGGACCTGCTGCCAGCGGAGGTCTTTCCTTCCCCCCCAAATCTTCAAGTTTTTAAGTCCCGTGTCAACAAACTCCCTCTTACCTCGCTTAAGACACCCACGATACGTTAGTATTTAGGCTTTTAGCCTTCGTGGATTGTCCAAAGATAAAAAAAGTACTTTTCCGACCATGACTAAAAATATTTTTTCCAGACGTTTAACTTTCCTATGCTTTTAATACTCGCTGATGAGGTTTTTTGAAGTCAATCAACAATACAAAACAATGTGATATCAAAGAAACGTATCAAATAACTATAATGTTTATATTTATTAAACTAAAAAAATTAATATTGTATGCCACCTGGAACAATAATAATTAAATAATTATTTTGATCGGAGAAAAAAGCTTCTGATAGAACAAGAAAATAATCAGAAGACAAGAATCAAGAACCTTTGATTACAGAGAGGCTTCTTCTCTCGCTCATCGTCGGCCTGTGGGGGATTTATCGCTTTTTTACAAGTACTTCTATGGCTTCTGCTCTGAGAAATTGTCCAGGCGGTTCCCAATAGAAAAACTCGTGGTGCCGCACGTGTGCATCCCTATGCGGTCCAACTGGACAGGCCCGAACTGCCCACTTTGTTTGTTCTTTTATCCCTAGTGTATCTAGGTGGTTGAATCTGCTGCCCGCGGAGGTATTTCCTTCTCTCCTAGTATTAAAGTCCCGTGTCAACCTCGCTTAAGACACCCACAGCATTGGTGTGGGCTCTGGGCACAATAACTGCGCTGGATCCAGAGTCTGACGCCTGGAACTGTGATTTTTTCAAATTATTTTTGTTGCTTTTTATGTTATACCAAAGTTTCAACAAGAGTTTCTTGTAAAATTAGTTTAACTTTTTAATGGTGTTTATAGTATTCCATATTTGGGTACCTATTTCATATTTAGCTACTTTAACACAATATTTTGCATAATAGGCAGTATGGATTTCGCCACAAAAGATCTACAGCAGATCTTTCCTTCGTATCACACTGCTGAAATAAGTCTCTTGAGTTTCTAGGTGGGTCCCAGATCGTTGCTCTTGAAATATCCAAAGCTTTTGACCAGGTCTGGCATGCCGCACTTCTTAATAAACTCCCTTCCTATGGTCTTTTAACTAAACTCAGTACTTCGCTTTCTAGTTATCTATCTGATGGACGTATATCAGTTATTGTGGACGGCCATTCTTCAAGCTTTCACCAAGTAAATGCTGGAGTGCCTCAAATAAGTTTAATTTTTAATGGTGTTTATAGTATTCCATATTTGGGTACCCATTCCATATTTAGCTACCGTTATCATTTTTCAGTTTTTTTTTATCTTTATTAAAATTGATCAATGTAACTGAAAATTTTTACAAATTATGGACAAATAAATATATCATTGGTAATAATTACTACAAGAAGTTTTTTTATTTATAATGTTTATGCAAATTATGTGAAAAAACATAATGGTAATCCATATTTGGTCAC
>JACEGR010002465.1:0-128634 GCA_014170235.1 Listronotus bonariensis | reverse complement strand
AAAAAC
Source organism: Listronotus bonariensis (assembly GCA_014170235.1). Lineage (NCBI taxonomy): Eukaryota > Metazoa > Arthropoda > Insecta > Coleoptera > Curculionidae > Listronotus > Listronotus bonariensis. Next base: position 128,628 of record JACEGR010002465.1, on the reverse strand, counting down.
ACGCTTTTATATGCAACCGAACTAAAAATTAGGAAAATAATTTTTCATTACAAAGAGTTTGTCACTTCAGAGTAAAAAGCGTAAGGTGCTTAATATATTAAATGTTATAATTATTCTATTTGCAAATATCTATGAGGGAAAAGTTATGAAAAATAGTAAAATGCACCCCACGCTTTACTCTGAAGTGACAAACTTTGTAATGAAAAATTATTTTCTAATTTTTAGTTCGGTTGCATATAAAAGCGTGTTTTTTAGTTTTTTTAAACTATTATTTATTTTTCATTTTTAGTTCGATATATCAATTAGTTTTTTTAAAAATAAATGCTCCAGTTTATTCACTAAAAATTCCTTCGCCATTTTGTCAAGAGTAGTATTAGGACACAGAGGATCTGTAAAGGAATTTATTTATCCTGGCGGTCCTAATCAGGATAACGGGATACTGTTTTTAAATTATTGCATTGTCATCGGTCCTTGATACGTGTGCAAAGTTTCAAAGAAATTGAATCGCTGGAAGTTGGTAAAAATTAGGCTCAAAGATTCCGTTACATAGATAGATAGAGATATTCAAAATTTACATTACATTTCATTTGAATACCCTGTGGTATTTTTATTATCAATAAAAAGGTCTTTAAAAGCTATAAGAAATACCACATTTAATATATCTATTTTTCAACTGTTGAGACATGGTCATCAGATTTTATTTAACAAAACACCCTGTATATTATTACTGTTAAAAAGATATTTCAAAGAGATTTAGAATAAAATACCACATTGATATTTATCTTCTACAGTTCTGGAAATATGACCATAAAAATCCAAAAATGGTAGATATACGCATTAAGATTTTGACGCTCATATTACCGAAACTGTTTGAGAAAATAAGCTTAAATGTGAAGCAAATTTCAAAGGCCGTAAGTAAAATGTCTTTTTAATGGTGATAAATATAAAGGGTGTTTTATTTTAAAAATGCTAATTTTTCATCAAATTCCGGACGATGGCTATATTTCCGAAACAAATTAAATATACTAAGGTGGTATTCTTTTACGTCTTTTAAGGAGACCTTTCTATTAGTGATAAGATTTAAAAAAACGCAAATTGCTAAGATCCAAATACTTTTTGCGTGCTTCCAAATAAAGTTTATAGATATATTTTAGGATCTATTTTATAAAAATATGTTTACAGGTACAGGGTGCATCACAACGAGGAATATAGACACAAGTTACCTTTTTTTTAAATGGAATGAGTGAATATTTTATTGGATTTTGAATTCTCCACAAAATTTTTAACATGACCTTCTGTGTAACACATGCTGTACCTAAACTCACTAGGTTTACAAGATACAAGGGTTTAAGAAGTATAATGTAAATATTTATTAACTTTTAAAAATATGAAAACTTACTTATTAATAAAAACAGGAGTGACACATAAAATAACTTGTAAAACACTTAACCTATTTAATTAAATGTTGGAAGTGACCTTCTTGGAATGACTTGACAAAGTGCTACTTTGCAATAAAAAGCATTTATAACATTTTGTAGCATATTCGGAGTAATGTTTTCACATTCTCTTCTTATTCTTCCTTTTAGTTCATCGATATTTTCTGGTCTTATCAAATAAACCCTATTTTTTAAATGTACCCAAAGAAAGTGCTATGATCATTATTTTAGCCAGTTTAACTAACAACTGCTCAATAATTACCAAACGTCACTTATACATGTCATACATACCCAAAAATGTTACTATGTAAATGTAACTAGGTAAATATTGTAACAGGTGAAAATAAAAATATCGATAAAATTTTTTTAAACCCTTGTACCTTTTAAACTAGTGAGTTTAGGTATATCATATGTTACACAAAGTCATGTTAAAATTTTGTGGAGACCAAAAACTCAATAAATATACACCATTCCATTTAAAAAAAAGGTAACTTGTGTCTATATTTTCGTTGTGATGCCCCCTGTACATGTAAACATATTTTTATAAAATAGATCTAAGATATATCTACAAATTTAATTTGGAAGAGTTAAAAAACTAAGACGTTTAGGACATATGTTTATATGAAGTTTTTTTCTTATTTTCTGTTGTAGAATCGCCCGTAAAGTTTTGGTTAAGTTACTAGACACCCTGTATGGATGTAGGTGATTTAATTGAAATTGATGAAAATTTTGATGTCTATTGGTGCCTAAACGGTGAGGTTTATCGACTTTTATAAAGTGTACCTTTTTTAAAGTTTTTGATTGTCTATAAAATGGCGCCCCCAGCTTTGCGATATCTGTCACAATAAAAAGTTATGATGTACATAAATTTTAAGTTTTAGGTAAAGTGCCCTCTGGCGGTATTTAAAAAAGCACTTTTGTCTTAAAATTTTAGAATCTGCAAAGCTCGATTTGTGTACTAAATATCAACTGGATTGCTTAAAAATAAATGCAATATGGCGAAAAAACAAAAATAAAAATTGAACTTTGACGGCTTGTAACTCGAAAACGAATGACATTTGGAAAAAAATTATATGAAGCTCTACCCTTATTTTTTCAAGTAGAATCACCCCCTTTGATTTCCTGATCGATTTTTAAATCACCCTGTATAATATACAAAAGTTAAGGAGGTCTAAATTTATAACTTAACACCAGGTACAATACCCTTAAAAATATAAATATGTTTTTTAAAGGAAAAAAAATAATAGTTCAATTTATACCCATAATTTTTAAAAATTTTATATCTATTAGACTATTCAAAAGAACTTGTAAAATACAATTATTATTATTTTCATGAACAAACCCAGTCAAGTTCGATCTCAGCGGGAACGACCGTATACAAAACGCGGCCTTCGGGTCGTCTCCGCTCGAAGTCGGTAACTCGAGCGACAGTCAGCTGTTTCACCATTTCAACGCCGCGAAGTCTGACGCCAGCTTGCAAAACTGATCAATACAACACACAAATAAAGTTATTTTCAAGCCGTAAGTGGAAAATATCGTTTGGTATATGAAGTTTCTTTTATGTTCTTGAGCACGTAATTACGGAAATGCACGGTAAGCATTTTATTTTTATTTTTATCGATTTAACATAACCCTATTTTCTAAGGCCGGGTTTGAGCAAATGTTGTTTGCGCATTTTGTGACTGAAATTATATCTTAATGCACTACGACCCAGTAAAGCGGCCCACACACGATCATGTTCTGGTGCAATATTTTATTTTGTACAATAATATTGACCGTTTGTGGTTTATATTGAGAGGTTGTAAAATATATTGTGCCAATCAAAAACAGTTTGATTTTTATTGTCCAATAGTGATTTATTGTGTCGTGTGTGGTTAATATTGCCCAATTATTTCAGTTTTCTAATGGGAAAAAGTAATTGTGTTACAAAAACAGTTAAACAAAAATGGGTTCAAAAGCAATAGTAGAAGAAATAAAAGTTTTTTTCTTCTTTTTGAAACATGTTTTAAGCAGCTACGTTTTTCTTATCCATGTTTTAACCAGTAAGTTACAAAACAAAACTAGTTATTGAGCAGTATATTGAATATAGTCATTACGCAAATATATTGCACTGTTTGGGGACGACTAGCAATATTATTGGACAATATTTTGCTCCTTAGGAATACCCTTTTATGTTAGGATTTTTTTTTCAAATATGAATTATAAGTGGCGGTCAGGTTAGTTCTTGTTAATAAATCTATTTTTTTTTGCCTGCGACTAATATGCACTTTAAAACGGGGCCAACAAGACTGTTCTCGGAGTTTATAAAACGACTATGTAGTATTGGCACTTTTCTCCGTACATTTTTAATGAAACGGGTAATAATAGGGAGTTTTAGCATCAAAGTGTATACAAAATTCGCACTTTTATATCGTTTGGTATCTGAAGTTTCTTTTATGTTCTTGAGGATGTAATTACAGAAATGCAGGGCAAACATTTTATTTTTATTTTTATTGATTTAACATAACCTTATTTTCTGAGGCCGGGTTCAAGCAAATGTTGTTTGGGCATTTTGTGAGTTTGCAGTTATATCTTAAAGCACAAGGAAGAATAAATTTTTATAGTTAATTTAAAGTGAGTGGTTTTTACCGTTATACAGGGTACCCACCGTGCTAGTTTAAGTTCCTTTACTTTTGGTAATTGTTTACGGTGTTTTCTTGTTTGGGCACCTAATAAAATTTTATTAGACCTGCAACGGGACTCCGTGTACTGTAGTATTCTACAAATCGACTTCATTCTACCTCACTCGCACTCTGTGTTCAAGAAAACATACTTGAAGTCGATCAAATTGGTCGCCTATAAGCGAGGTCTCTGAACGTGTCGAATTCTATCTACCAAATTTTTAAAACGACGCACAAACCCTAAAATAAATTTATTTGATTGTTTTTGTGTTATTAGAATGCAAACATTTATTTAATTATTTTTAACAAGGATAGAAAAATATAATTTTAGTTCTAGCCATGTGTTTACTGTCTAACCAATGTGACCTTGATTGTTGTAAAGATTCACAATTGTATAAAGCTAAATATTATTTTTTTTAAAGTTAGGTAAATTGGTCACATATTTTTGCTTTAGTGATTTAAATTATTCACAGTAGAGAACATTGATAGCTATTTTTTGAAAAAAGGTTAAGCAAAAATTTTTAATTTAATAAAAGAAAGGAGTATCCGATAGACATAATAACTGCTAATGCCATAGCGCAAAATTGACTCAAAGAGTAAAAGAGAATAAAATTAAATAAAAATCGATTTAAAACCCTTTTTTGTTCCGTGTTAAAAAAAAATATTTAAAAACTTAATTGCTTAATAAAGATATTCCGTAAATCTAATTTGCAATAGCTGTATGTGTGTCCTTTTTATGTTGCACAGTTAAAGAGAGAAGTGTTAGTACACATATAGACATTTTACAAACATTTCCGATATTTAGTCTATTGTGACACAGAGTACCAAAAAGTGCAATTATCGACTTCTCGAGTAGAAATCTACGATAGAAAGCGAGGTGTAGATTTTATAGAGCACGAAATCCCGCTGCTGACCTTTTTTTCTGTTTGGCTCCCTTAACAGAATTCATAATTATTTCTTCTTGTTTGGTGCCCTAAAGGTCTGCATACCGGATTAGCTAAATACCATACCAACACATAGGCAATGTGAGGAAAAGAGACAGTCTAACGTTAATACCGTAAACATTTCGTATTGCATGATTTTTTCTACATCCTTTGTTGTTGCTTTACTGGCCAATATATATTTTAAGCTATTGCTTATACAGTATAATTTAATCATATACACAGACATATTTATTCTAAGTTTACACGAGCGCTGTAATGCGCATTACTCAAATGCGAATTTGAATAAAACCTATGTGTGAAGACTTAAATCAGTATCAGTCTTATTACATTACACTAGTTCTGTTATTATTACAGAGTATAGGTAAAAAGGGGGTCATGGTTAGTTAAATCTTTCTTTTAATTTTTTAATTAAACCAAAGATTAATACATATTTTATAAATACACTTAAAAATTCTATTCCCACCTTTATCGTACCAAACAAGAAGAAATAATTATGCATTTTTGTCAAGGTTATCAAACCAGAAAAAAATGGTCAGGTCAGGTAAAATTGTATTAGGTCCCCAAACAAGAAATTCCCAAACCAGCATAAACGTTTTATAGAAAATTGCGTGTTTTATAACATGTAACTGATCCTTTGTTGACCTATTAAAATACGAAAAAATATATTTAATATGTAAAAATTCAGGCATGTTGATAATCACCAATGAAAACCACTAATCCCAATATATTAATTACCTTAATATAAAATAAAAATTTTCGCATGTGGGACATCAACCAAAATGTGCCCCAAATAATATAAAAAAATAATAAAAAGAATAATTAAAGATTAATTACTGATTTATAGATAAAATATTATAAATAAGTTGGGTCTCCCATATTGACTAAAATATTCCGAGAATTTCATTAAAAGCTTATGCGGACAGAATATTTAATAATTAAATATCTAAAACTATCTACTGATATGGCATCTGTCGAAAACCTAATTTAATATTATGCTATGAGCAAAAGCTTTTTGCTAGTGATGTATTAATTTTTTGCCAATAAATTTAGTCTTTTTTGCCCTTTATTATTTGCTTTAAAATTTTCTCAGTACTATCTGTCATTATAGGCATCCTAAATTGAGATTTTTAGTTTTAATAATGTTTTTAATTTGACACCTAAACAAAAATAACTACTGCAGTAGTGCAATCAGCTTAAAGTTTTGTGTATCCAAGGATAGTTGATACAAGAGGACAAAAAATGGACTAAAAATGTTTTAATTTTTAAACTGCATTGTGGGAAAATTGGTCGGATGGTCCAAAATAAAGGAATACAGGCGAGTTATAACAATAAAAATGAAAGCTGGGACGACCTGGATATTCATTCTGACATATAAGTTTAAATTAGTTTTTGTATCAATCTAAAATTATTTAAGAAATAATATAGGTTAAACAACGTTACACGAGAAGACGCTTAAAAAAATATTATATATATATATATATATATACAAACTTGTAAATATGGGGGATTGCAGCAAATGAAAGACAGAATACTCTTTAAAGTTTTTCCAAGCTTTCGGAAATGTTTATTTCCATTTTCATATATATATATATATGTAGAGTGATCATTCGGAGTATATCCGTTGGTCGTTTGTATTCCTTGGAATTTTGCAGACGTTTCGCCAAGATCACACTTGGCATTTTTAATGCTATCTAACTGGTGTCAGATGATTGACTGTCAATCATCTGACACCAGTTAGATAGCATTGAAAATGCCAAGTGTGATCTTGGCGAAACGTCTGCAAAATTCCGCAAGGAATACAAACGACCAACGGATATACTCCCGGAATGATCACTCTACATATTCATCTATCCGTGAAACTCTACGAACTAACATATATATATATAAAAGAACAAATGGATGGTTACATATATATTTTTAACTGTTAGAATAACTAAAAAATGTTTGTCACAAAAACCGTTTTTACTTTGTGACGCTTTAACATTATTAGAAACTTAAATGGATTATGGATATAACTTAACATGGTTTTTGCTATATAATTATTTAGTAAACATTATAAGGGTTTCATTATTGTCTACATTATTTTTTTAAATATTTTTGTCACATTGTTAACTTCAAAATATGTTAAAACATGCGCGTTATAGTGAATAATTTTAAAATTACATTGTCTAAAGTTTAATATAGCAATTAGCGAGTTTCCAAAATATGTAATATTAATTTTTTTTTGTTGGACCATTAAGTGTAGCATCTAATATTTTAGTTAATTTAGTTTTTTAATATTTATAATTATTTTTTCCTAGATAGATAATTAGAATAAGGATTTTATTAGAGGTACCAAACAGTTTAATTTAGTTTAACAGCAGATTCTTTGTTTTAGCGATTTGTAAACATGCAAACAACGTTAAATTCCACCAAAAACCAGTCATCTAACGACTATTACGGCCCTTTGTTAACCCAACACGTTAGAACAATATTAGAATCAGGACTTCTGCTGGACGAGGATTACGAAGTGCTTTTAAAAGCATCTAATTTTAAAATTTACCCAGTTAAAGCTACCAAACTTCCATTAGGACTAATTGCCAGCTTTCTAACAACCCTGGGTTCTGTTTACGTAGCCAAAAGATATGATCTGTCTTTTGTCGTGTTTCCTCCGATTACACTCACGTTTGGTTTCCTTTGCTCGAAAATAAGGTCAAATATAAAAACACGAAAACAGAGGGAAGTTACTAATTATTTAGTGCGAAGTTTACTAAAAGTACAAAAACTTAATACCACTATTATACGCTATGCAAAACTTAGAAAAGAGTTAGGTTTAGCGAACGAAGAGGAGATTTTATGCAACCAAAATATTGTGGATTTCATAAAGCTCTTCATAGAAAAATATCAGGAGTATTTTAAAATGTGCTTAGATACTCTTAAACTTCTCGCCAACATAACAGAGGAATTATCTGAGGATTATGGGGTTTTAAAACAAATTGACATTGAAGCCATTTTAGTATGTAATTATACAAGTTTAAACGAATTCCCCATTATAACTTCAAAAGTTCAAGATGTATATACTTTGTTGACATCAAAGTTTTTAAATTATCTTGCAGTAACTTTCTGCAAAAACTTAAGAAATAATAATTCTTCCAAGTTAGAATTCCTGCTTAACGAAAAACTTTCGTTTATTATAGCAACTTTAGACAAACTTCACGATGCTGTATACATAGAATTCAACAACCTTAGGTACTGTGCATCAAAAAAGATAGAAATCGATACCAATAATAAAAAGACTGTCGCTAGACACGTTTCAGGAAAGTTGCAGCAAACATTAATAGATGCAGTTAATAACTTATCCATTATAATGGAAAAGTCTCGGGTAATCTTACAGAATGTTGAAACTTCGGAAAATGAAAAAGATTTTAAAAAACTTGAGAACGCACTTAAAGATTTGCGTGATCATGCTTTTGCAACTTTTGAATCTTTAGACGTTCTTTGTAAATTATACGGAATTTTTCTGAAGCAAGCAATGTATCAGACAAAACAATGATAGCCGCTAATACCCAAACAGGTCCATCGTCAAATTCCGAGATGCCTACAGTTAACTTTGATGATTCCAGTGATGCTGTAGAGGAAAATTATGAACTGTTTATACCGAAAACCGACACATCCAATTCAACAAAAATGAAGAAACCTATGTTGATCAATCGGGTATTTACCTAAATTTAATGTTAAAAGAATTACGACAGTCGCTTAAGCAACACGAAAGATTTATAGCTGCAAGGGATAGACGGGGTATCAAAGATGAATCTGAGGAAATTAGTCTCGATGACGTACCTAAAATATCTAAACGAAAAAGAAGGTCACCTCCCAAATTTGACCTTGGTGCATTGCAAACTAAAACAGTTACTGTGGAAAATTCCGGTGATGAATCATTATCAAATAAATCTATTGTGCCAAGTTCATCCAATTTACCTCCACCAGCACCACCGCCACCGCCACTAAAACTTGACATGGCAACTTATCAAGATGAAAATAATTTAATTGCATCACAAAGAACTTTGTTTGAAAATATTCGGGCATTGTCAACTCAGATACAGGGAAGTGTGGACGTCTTTAAAAATGAGGACTGTGCAAGTGATTCCGATGAATAGGTGTTTTTTATCAATAAATTGTAATTTTTAGTTAATTAAAGTATGTAGTATTTAAGGATAATAATGCTTTGTTAATACAATGCCAAACTATATTTTTACACTCTGCTTAACGCATTCAGCCCTTCATACTAACAATACTTTTCCTTAATCACTACCACCAAAGAATACCAATCCATAGAACCCCACAAGTGAGATTTCAGCGTACCCTAAAAATTTTAGTACCTACCGCGACCAACAGATGGCGAAAGTAGTACGATGTCGCTTTGCTAATACGATTACCATCAGAATTTGATAGCAGTCGCTGACGAGCAGTCGGCCCGATCAGTTAGAGTGAGGATATACGCAAAATTTAATAAAAATAAAATCCCCGATAAATGGACCCAGTATTCATAAGATTATTAAATTTATTATTTCAGAATAGGATATATCGATGGGTTTTTGACAAAACATCGTAAGCGACATTCGTCAGTTTTACGGGAAACATTTTTTTCATTGGCTTTATTTCAGATGAAGATATGTTCTATATTGTTTCGGCGGTTCATTTAATTAATGGTAGTTTTTTAGGTACACGCCAAACAATAAATTACTAGTACCAAAAAAAAAAAGAAAGTAAATAGAGAACTAAAAATTGACGTTTTGGTGGCAAGTCTGCCACCGTTATCAAGATAAATTAAATAAAAATAAAAAATTTAAAAATTAACTATTATTTAGGTTTAGAATTTTAAAATTTTTAGCTTTTTTTTAGGAGATTCTGAAAATTTTGACATTAAATGTTAAATATGTTTGTTTTGTAATTCAAATTAGGAAGAAATCTAAAATAAAAACATTCAGATCTCGGTTTTTCTTTAAAAATAACGCGATGGGAAGAAAAAATCGTTTCCCGTAAAATTGGCGAATGTCGCTTACGATGTTTTGTAAAAACGCATCGATATATCCTATTCTGAAATAATAAATTTAATAGTCCTATGGATACTGGGTCCATTTATCGGGGATTTCATTTTTATTAAATTTTGCGTATATCCTCATTCTAACAGATCGTCAGCGACTGCTATCAATTTCTGATGGTAATCGTATTAGCAAAGCGACATCGTACTACTTTCGCCATCTGTTGGTCGCGGTAGGTACTAAAATTTTTTAGGGTACGCTGAAATCTCACTTGTGGAGTTCTATGGATTGGTATTGTTTGCTACCACAGACTAAGATATCGTCAGTATAAAGGTAAAAGTCATTAGGTATCATTTTTCGGATAGAGATAGTACTGCCCGAACGTGTGAATAAAAAAATAAAGACAATGGAAGTCCAAAACTCTTCTTTTTATATTAATGATAAAGCATTGTCTAAATTAAAAATTCAGTTTTATCAAAACAAGAAGAATGTACAATGCACTAATTTTCAAAATTTTCTCGATTTTCGCGAATTTTTTTTTTGTAAGGTAATAAACCTTTTTGCCAAAGTATTTAAAAAAAGTCCTTTCCTTTTTAACATCATTTTTTTCAAAAAAAGTAGCATTGTATGTGTATAAGTGTATTATTAACACGCTTTTATTAACTTGGGTTGTAACTATCTATCTATCAATCTATCAATCTGGCTGGCTATGTAACGGAATCTTTGAGCCTAATTTTAACCAACTTCCAGCTATTCGATTTCTTTGAAACTTTGCACACGTATTAAGGAAACATGACAATGCAATAATCTGCAAACAGTATCCCGTTATCTTTTTTGGATTGCCAGGAAAAAAATTCCATTATATTATAAAAACAACACCTAGGTTGCCATCTGTTGGCAACATTTCAAACTTTGCTATTAAATGAAGAAGAAATTTTTAGTGGGTTGCAATATATTGGCAACGGTCCAAACATTGCCTGGATTGCCATCTGTTGGCAAAATTTCAAACTTTGCTACTTAATGAAGAAGAAATTTTTTAGTGAGTTGCAATCTGTTGGAAAAATTTTAAAATTTGCCAATCTTGTTCATTAAAAAATTTTTTCGCCATTTTGTCAAGAGTAGCAGAAACTAAAAATGAAAAATAATTAATAGTTTAAAAAACTAAAAAACACGCTTTTATATGCAACCGAACTAAAAATTAAAAAATAATTTTTCATTAAAAAAAATATTGTCATTTCATAGTAAAAAGCGTGGGGTGATAAATATATTAAATGTTATAATTATTATATTTGCAAATATCTATGATGGAAAAGTTATGAAAAAATAGTAAAATGCACCCCACGCTTTTTACTATGAAATGACAATATTTTTTTAATGAAAAATTATTTTATATTTTACGTTTACCTTGATACGTATTTCCACGGACAGAAGAGAAGCTACGAAAATTTAATTTTATTATTTACTAAATTTATGCAGTCCGCGGGTTTTAAATATAGTGTATTGTATTGTAATGTATTTTATCTAATCGCTACCTGCTAGCGTAGCATACTGAAAATAATTTGAAAGAATCCAACTGCATGTTGTACCATATGTATACAGGGTGTTTTCTAACGACGGTACGAAACTTTACGGTGTGATTCTTTACGTTATTTTATGAAAAAATTCATATAAACATATGTCCGGAGTTGCTTTCTTACTAAGATACAGGGCGTTAAAATTAAAGAAAAATCAGTTTCTGAATATTTTTATTATGCTTAGGCTGATTTGGATAATATTTGGTTCATTTATTTAAAGTAATAAGGCGCTTATTTGGTCCCAACTAGATTGATATTATTGGGTCCAGTGGCGTCTCAGAGGGCACCGCAACTTATATTATTGAAAAAAAAATACGCCACTGACTTTTTTAACGTTTTCATATTATTTTATAATTAAGCTATTATTAATACAGCTTTTTAGTCTTTTGTATTTTCTTCGTATCTCGCTTTGTTTTTTGAAAAACAAAAATTTAAGCCACTTTAAGTGATACTACAAAGTACCTATCCATAAACAGCATAAAATAAAATCCAAAATAAAAAATTAACAATTTTAACCTTAGCATTTAGATAAGGAAAATGACGATGTTCGATAAAATACACGACTGCTCATTTATTTTAAAGCAAAGAATTGTTTATTTTTTATTTTTGTTTTTTTTACCATGTCGTCTATGGGTACTTTTAGAAGAAGCTAAAGTGACTTTAATCTTTTTTCTTAAAAACTAAGCTAGATACAAAGAGAATACAAGGGACAAAACATTTGTAATATTATTTGCTTACATATAAAAAAAATGATAATATAAGTTGCGGTGCCCAACTAGACGCCAGTGGACCCAATAATAACATTCTGGTTAGGGCTAAATAAGCGCCTGATTACTTTAAATAAATGTACCAAATTTTATCCAAATCGGCCAAAGCCTATTAAAATTATTTAGAAAATTCTGATTTTTTCTTTAATTTTTACGCCCTGTGTCTCAGTAAGAAAGCAACTCGGACATACGTTTAAAGGAACTTTTTTCATGAAATTACATAAGAAATCACACCTTGAAGTTTTGTACCGTTGTTAGACAACACCCTGTATTTGCCGTTTTGTAAATTAATTTTGTTTTTCTTTGCATACCTTGTTTCTAAATGCCTTATAACCCGCTAAATAAAATATCTTTACTATAACTAGCAAGCTAATGAGGTTTTTGCGGTGTTTGCTTTGGATGTCTTTCCCTTAAAATGTAACTTTAAACTCAAACAATTATAAAGTACTCCTATTTTAATTACAACCTATTAAAACTCTAGATACCGTTAGTTCTAAATCTAAATTAACCTTAGTTTATTATACATACAGGATGTCTCTAAAAGGTGCGTAAAAAGTGTCTACAAATTCCTGAGGTTAAACTATGACGATCTAACCCAACTTACCTTAGTCTCAAAGTGGATGATTTCAAAGATACAAGGTCTTTAAAATTAATTTTGTTTTTTTTTATTTGTATGTACCTTTTAAAAAAATAACTTCCTGTATGGCCAGATCTAAGCTATACAGATTGTTTTAAAATTGGATGCTAATCCTTTAAAGTATGAATCCTAGAGTGATTTTAAGAAGAAAATTCAAATAAATCGATGTCCTAAATGACGTAACTTTTAAGATACAGAGCGTTAAAAAAGCATATTTTTTTAAAAACTTTATCATCATGTGTCTTAAAAATAAGCCATTAAGAAAATAGGTTAATTTAAACTTTTTTTTTCTAAAAACACCTAAGGATTTACAAACATAAAGATTAGCATCTCATGCTAAAAAGCCTGTACACCATAGACTTCACCATGTAGAAAGGTTTTTTTTTATTCAAATATCTCAAAAACGGCTGCCTAAATAATCCTTTTTCAAATGTAGTATTTTTATGTAGAATATGTTAACGAATAAGAATTTTTATTCAAAGGTTACAGCAGAGTGACTTAAAAAGGTATTTCGTTTTTAAGTTGTGCAAGATACAAGATATAGTGCATTTTACATGACAGGCAATACGGATTTCGTCACAAGAGATCTACAGCAGATCTTCTTTCCTTCGTTTCACACAACTGGAACAAGTCTCTTGAGTTTCTAGGTGAGTCCCAGATCGTTGCTCTTGATATATCTAAAGCTTTCGACCAAGTCTGGCATGACGCACTTCTTAATAAACTACCCTCCTACGGTCTTCCAACTAAACTCTGCTCTTGGCTCTCCAGTTATCTTTCTAATCGACGTATATCAGTCATTGTTGATGGCCACTCTTCAAGCTTTCACGAAATTAATGCTGGGGTGCCACAGGGTTCAGTACTAGCACCAACTTTGTTTCTTCTTCACATCAACGACCTTCTTTCTTCCACAACCAATCCCATTCATAGTTATGCTGACGATAGTACCCTTCACTCCACTTTTCAGGTTCCCAAACCAATCTCTCAACCCGACTTGGAAAGCAAACGCAGAGCGATGCAGATATCTCTTTCACAGGAACTCAATTTGATATTGGATTGGGGCGCCAAAAATCTCGTTCAATTTAATGCATCCAAAACACAATCGTGTTCCTTGTCGCGAAAAAATCATCAAACACTCATCCTTTGCTTATGAGTGGCCAGGTTTTGCAGAGCGGGGACACATTTAACCTTGTGCGCATCACATTTGAGAATAACCTTAACTGGCATAAACACATTGTATCTATAGCCACCGCGGCTTTAAAAAGCTTGGATTTCTTTTCCGAGCCAAAAGTATTTTTCTCCTTCCAATTTATACACTTTGTATGTGTCCCAAATTCGACCTTCTCTGGAATATTGTTCACATGTCTGGGGAATGGCATCCCCTACAACCCTCAGCATTCTTGATTCCATTCAAAGAAGGGCTGTTCGTCTTATTAATGATCATTTACTTACTCAAAGACTTCCTTCTCTTGCTCATCGTCGAGCTGTGGGAGATCTATCGCTCTTCTATAGATACTTTTATGGCTTCTGCTCCGACGAATTGTCCAGTATAGTCCCTCCTCTTGCAGTTCCCAACAGAGAAACTCGTGGTGCCGCGCGTATGCATCCCCATACAGTTCAATTGGACAGGCCCCGAACTTCCCATTTCGTTCGTTCTTTTATCCCTAGAGTTTCTAGACTGTGGAACCTGCTGCCAGCGGAGGTCTTTCATTCTCTCCCAAATCTTCAGGTTTTTAAGTCCCGTGTTAACAAACTTCCTCTTACCCTGCTTAAGACACCCACGGTACGTTAGTATTTAGGCTTTCAGCCTTCGTGGATTGTCCAAAGATAAAAAAATACCGAAGGATGAGTCCTCTAGAGTTTACAAATAAAATTGATTCTTATTCTCACCTTCCAAAACATCCTTTAGCCGAATATTGACAAAACACTTGCTATGAACAAAATTATTTATGAAAAACTCAAATTAAAATAAATTTTAAACACCCTGTATCTCCGATATCATCCACTTCTGAGCTAAAGTAAGTTGTGTTAAATCGTTAGATTTTAGCATCAGGAATTTGTGGAAGTTTTTTTGCCACACCTTTAGAGACACCCTGTATAATATATACATAGTTTACCTTAAGGAAGTGCTGAGCTGTTCAGTGAATTTTTCTTGCTTACCTAAAAAGAAGAAAAAATGTTATTTTTATTATTTTGCTTTATTCAAAATGTCTTTTCCTTAGTGAAAAATGTGTTTATTAATTTTAGGAGCCCAGGCTTGGGTTAATTTGTGCTCAAAAATGTACATTTTTATGATTTTTTTTGACGATATAGTCAAAATTTATTTATTGACCTTAATGGTACATTAAAATAATACATTGAAAAATATTGTGGATAATTTTTGTAAGAAAATTGTAAAAACTAAGGTAAGGACAGCAATTATGTAGTTGAGAGCGTCTCAAAAAAAGGTGAATTGTGGTGAAATGGTGCGGGTTTTTTAATTAAAAACATTTATTTAAATAAAAACAAACACATTTTTTACACGTATTAAACAAGCACAAATAAAGTCCGTAAGTTTTTTGGTACAGTTGTAAAATGCAATGCCCTATAGGTATGGGAAATGGTAACCCGAGTGGATCTATAAAAAGAAGCATAACTTCCAGGAAAACAAACATGTAAGAAAGAAAGGGTGCCAAAAAATGGCCTAAAAAGAAAGGTCGGACAATGTTAAGAAGTAGAAAGTGGGTACGCACAAGACAAATGTAGGCTAATGTCGCCGAAAATTTTTTAAAATGTTGTTAAAAGCGCGTTTCAAAACTATTTGGTACATTCCCAAATGTTGCGGGGACTTATTTGAGCATGTATTAAAAATCAATAATAATAAAAAAAACATTTTCAATTTTTAAGTAAATTGTTGTTATCTTGAAAATGACACAAACAAAAAATTAAGTGGTAGTGGTAACTTGATATGTGCTTTTTAAAAATGGTTATAAAAATCCCTGGTAACCATCCTATCTCAAATTTAAGACCAATTATATATTTTTTTACAGAGCGCGAATAAAATACTAGTTAAATGGTCTAAAAAACTTGTTTTTGGTTATGTATATTATAAAAATATGTGCTAAATAATTTTGGCAAAAAAACTACAATGTAAATTTTAATTTGTACACTGACACCATAACATAAAAGAAGCGTCAGTCAGTGGGATTTTATTTCGTGTACAAATAACAGAACCAACCGTGTAAAATAAATGCAGGACATTCTATCCTGTTCCTAGAAATTGATTAAACAACAACTTAAAGCGAAGAGAATTTTATAAGGAAAAAGGAAAACAAACATTTTAAAGGAGGGCGCCCTACTCGGTATTAAAAGTGAAAAGCAAGAAAAAGGTCATTCACTGCGTGTCGCCTATTTTAATTCCGGTGCGCCTTATTCCCAAATCAAATTGAAGACCAAAAACGACCCAAAAACTCACTCTGCCCTACAACTTTTTCCAAATCTCCCCTTCCTGGTGCCTATTTTTTTACGGCGCCCTAGGCCGTAGCCTAGTTAGTCTAGTGGTTAATACGGCACTGATTAAATATCTTGAAAATGACACAAATAAAAAAAACTAAGTGGTAATGTGTAACTGTTTTGAAAATGGTTATAAAAATTTCCAAAAGTAAGACCTATTATATTTTTTTTTGTAGAAGAGAGTGCCAATAAAATACTTGTTGACTGGTCTAGGTATATTTAAAAAAAAACACTTGTTTTTGCAAATTATGCATATTATAAAAATATGCTCTAAATAATTTTGGCAGAAAAACTACAATGTAAATTTTAATTTGTACACTGACACCATAACATAAAAGAAGCGTCAGTCAGTGGGATTTTATTTCGTGTACAAATACATTAACAACCCAAAGCGAAGAGAATTTTATAAGGAAAAAGGAAAACCAACATTTTAAAGGAGGGCGCCCTACTCGGTATTAAAAGTGAAAAGCAAAAAAGGTCACCAAAAACGACCCAAAAACTCACTCTGCCCTACAACTTTTCCTAAATATCCCCTTCCTGGTGCCTATTTTTTCACGGCGCCCTAGGCCGCAGCCTAGTTAGTCTAGTGGTTAATACGGCACTGATTAAACATCTTGAAAATGACACAAAAAAAAATTAAGTGGTAATGTGTAACTGCTTTGAAAATGGTTATAAAAATTCTATCTAAATTTCCAAAAATAAGACCTATTATATTTTTTTTGTAGAAAAGAGTGCTAATAAAATACTTGTTGACTGGTCTAGGTATATTTTTAAAAACACTTGTTTTTGCATATTATGCATATTATAAAAATATGCTCTAAATAATTTTGGCAGAAAAACTACAATGTAAATTTTAATTTGTACACTGACACCATAACATAAAAGAAGCGTCAGTCAGTGGGATTTTATTTTGTGTACAAATAACAGAACCAACCGTGGAAAATAAATGCAGGACATTCTATCCTGTTCACAGAAATTGATTAAACAACAACCTAAAGCGAAGAGAAAACACATGAAAGAAATAAATTCTGCTTTGCTGTAAACATATGTTACTGTGGGCCTGTTATAACTTTTCAGTTTTATTTCGAACTTTCTGTGACGTTTTGGATGAAATTGTTTTTTCGTGGTGATTTAGATTAATGGGTCAATCAGAACCAGGACAGTAAAATGTAAAATCGTTTTAGTTTCTCTAAGGCCTGCCGTGCACTAGCAACATTATTTTGGTCAATAAAAAGTTACTAGCGCAAGGCTAGCCTAATTCTTATCCGTGAGATGCAAAAGAAGCTGATTACATGAAAATGGCAAACAAATATACAGGGTAATACAAATTTGATGCATTAGCATTGCTATCTCGGTAATTATAAGAGATAGAGAGTTGGTTAAATTTAGGTAAAGTTGCGCATTCTAATGTTGAATAATTGGGCGAAGAGAAATTTCAAAAAGTCCGGTTACCGAAAAATTCAATTATCGATTTTATTTTTAAAGGCCCCTTTAGTGATTATTTTTAAAAACCAATGGCCTGAACGATTTTTTTGATCACTCAATATTTATTAATTGTAAAATTATCAATAAAGTCTACTAAAGAAGTTCTTTCTCTACGAGGAATCCAACCCCAACTCGTATTAAAGGCCTTTGTTTAGAAAAAAAATATAGTTATGTCATGGCTGCAAACATCATTTTTGACATAAAATTTAAAATAAGTCAAAAACGGTTGGACTTAGGTATAGAACATTATTTATAATTTATGTTTAGAATTTTACGCAGAATAATATATGGGTATTCCATTCAAAATTAGGAATTTGACAACAACTTTCGCTATTACCGGAAGTGGTAAAACTGTCAAAATATTTTAGTTGTATGTTCCTTACTGACTTCATATTTTTACCAAATTTTTAAAATTTTCCAAGGTCCACTTTTTAAGAAATCCATCGCAGCAGTTCCCGATGGGACACCCTGTACATATCAACGTTGTCTACTTTAAATCTGGGTTTTTATACTAAATTTGCATTGATATTGATTTTTTTAAGTGTTATTGTGTTTAGTATAGAAAAAAAGGAACAAAACAAATCAAATATTTTTTCAGTGTTGTTGCAAAACACTTCCAGTGGCTATTGTTTGCGAAGCCTACAGATATATTGGGGAGTTGGTTAAGTCGTGGTAAACCTTTCTCAAATACAATACCCTGTTTATTTATTTGGAATTTATGCTCCATTTCAAAATCTTTTGTAAGGTGTCAATGCTTCTTCATGCAACAGTTGGATGTCTGAAAATTTTAAAATTTACATTTTTTAATACTGCTATACTAGCATACTAAGCTACATTACTCTACTCCAGACACAATTTAATTGAAGTAATGAGTAATTGATTAAATGCCGGTTAAACGTATGCGCACATACGTCGACATCGGACGGACGAGACGGTACGGATCGGAAAAAATGGTTTTAATGAAATTAAATGAAGCAATGCATCTATGTGCGGGCGATTTGCACCAGATTTAAAAAATTCCGCGAAAGTATAGCAACTTGAATTAAAATCCCACCATTACCGTTTCATATGTGTTATACAGGTCGGCAATTGAGTTATTTGACAAGAATTTAAGCCGATTTTCACCGGAGCGTTTTAACCAGTGGCGGCTGGTGATGGCGAATTTGATACAAACACCTGCACCATAGATGAAAGCCAATGTTTAAAATTGTAATTAAGACCCTAATTACAAGTAATTAATCCATTTTTAGTGATAATATGGTAAATAGTAAAATAAATAACTAGTTAAAGTAATTTTATAGACTGTTATAATCCGCTATTAAAAAAAAGTATATTTCACAATGGTGCGGGTGTGCCCACCAAATTGGCCATCACCAGTCGCCATTGGTTTAAGTCCAGTGATGTTATACCATGGGTAAAAAGGCGCTAACTTTTAATATTTACCCATGGTTTTCCCATGACTCGCACGTGCGTGTGTATCATTTAATTTCACCAAAATTATTTTTTCCAATCCGTACCGTCCGTTCGATGCCGACGTATGTGCGCGTACCTTAAGACACTAAACCAAAGAAAATTTTATTTGTTAAGTTCAATGCTTAAAGTGGATACGATACGTATGCATTGGGACATGCTTTAAATCTTTTTTAATCGGTCACGTATCGTCTTTCCTTGGGTATACGAAGATATAAGTGTGCAAATTTGTGGTGTTGCTGTTTGTCTCTAATGTATCAAAAAACCGAACTTTTAAAAAGTTTATAAGAATGGCGGACGTTGTTTTTTTATCCAATAAATCTTGTGCTTGTTTTAAAGGCAAAAGCTTTTAAAAAATCGCATTTGTTACTTTGGTAGTTATCGCAATTTAATACTAATACCTTATAATGCAGGATTTTTCTGTATATTGTATTTGACCAGATCTGGCATGCCGCACTTCTTAATAAACTTCCCTCCTATGGTCTTTCAACTAAACTCTGTACTTGGCTCTCTAGTTATCTATCTGATCGACGTATATCAGTTATTGTGGACGGCCATTCTTCAAGCTTTCACCAAGTAAATGCTGGAATGCCTCAGGGCTCCGTTCTGGCACCTACATTGTTTCTTTTTCACATCAACGACCTTCTCTTGTCCACAACTAATTCCATCCATAGTTTCGCCGACGATAGTACCCTTCACTCCAGCTTCACTAAACCCATCACTAAACCTGACTTGGAAAACAAACTCAGAGCGATGCAGATATCTCTTTCGCAGGATCTTAATTAAATATTGGATTGGGGCGCCAAAAATCTCGTCCATTTTAATGCATCCAAAACACAATCATCTTCCTTGACGCGAAAAGAGTCATCAAATACTCATCCTCTACTTATGAGCGGCCAAGTTTTACAGCAAAGACACCTTCAATCTTGTGGGCATCACATTTGAAAGTAACCTTAACTGGCATAAACACATTGTATCTATAGCCACGGCAGCTTTAAAAAGCTTGGATTTCTCTTTCGAGTCAAAAAGTATTTTTCCGCTTCTAATTTATACATTTTATATGTGTCCCAAATCCGACCTCCCTTGGAATATTGTTCTTATATCTGGGGCATGGCGTCCCCCACAACCCTGAGCATTCTTTATTCTATTTAAAGAAGAGCTATTCGTCTCATTAATGATCCTTCACTTACAGAAAGGCTTCCCTCTCTTGCCCATCGTCGGGCTGTGGGGGTTTATCGCTTTTTATATGTACTTCCATGGCTTCTGCTCTGAAAAATTGTCCAGTATAGTTCCTCCACTCACGGTTTCCAACAGAGAAACTCGTGGTTCTGCGCGTATGCATCCCTATACGGTCCAGCTGGACAGGCCCCGAACTTCTCACTGTGTTCGTTCTTTTATCCATAGAGTCTCTAGATTGTGGAACCTGCTGCCCGTGGAGTTCTTTCCTTCCCTCTCAAATCTTCAATTATTTAAGTCCCGTGTTAACAAACTCCCTCTTACCTCGCTTAAGACACCCACGGTACGTTAGTATTTAGGCCTTCGTGGTTTGTCCAAAGATTTAATAATAAGATATATTTAAAGATATATATATATATATATATATATATATATATATATATATATATATATATATATATATATATATATATATATATATAGATATATATATATATATATATATATATATATATATATATATATATATATATATATTGAATTTTTCTTATAATTAACATTTTCTACAAATTATTACCTTTTAATATTTAACAAGTCCTATTTTATTTAAAAGATAACAGGTTTAAAAAGCAGCACAGTTTAGTTCTTACGCAACTTAAAAGAACAATTATATAGATTTAAATTTTCAATTTTTGAGTTACCGATATTTTAAGTAATTTATTGCACGGTGAACTATAATAAATCTAAAAAGATTTATAGCGATCCCCTTTGCTTACCAACGGAATCATTGGACTGATTTATACTGTTGGTGTATTTGACTTCCTTCATTTCATGACTGTCACTGTGTTCCTCTGGGTCAAAATTGCATTTTTAAAGATATATTGTCAATTTAGCGGATATGTACAATTTTTTTATTTATCATTTTTAACTTTTTAATAAGTGCTATTTAATTTTTTTAAGTCGGTTTAATTTTTTTCTTAAGTGTTTAATAACTCAAATTTATTTAATTTATTTAAAGTGCTCCAGTTGGGTCTAATATACCTACAGAGTTGGTTTATTTTGGTCTATGAATTAAAACGATGATACAAAATTGTATTACACAAGTTCTAACATCCGAAAGACCTTTAAACTTTATACTCTTATAATAAAGGGTGTTTTTTTAACGATGATATAACTTTAATCTATAAAAAATATGAAAGTAAATATATTGTGATCGAAAACATAATGCTATGTAAAAGAACAACTTATTACATTAACGTTTAAAAATTATTTGCGGCATGTGGCCACCGCGGCAGTCTACCAGATAGGCTATTCTTTTAGTCCAATTTTGAGTGACTTTTTCAAGTACTTCCGGTCGTATATCATGAATAACACGAGTAATGTTGGCTTCTAAGGCTTCTATCGTTGCTGGTTTATCAGCATACACTAATGACTTGACGTAGCCCCACAGAAAATAATCTAGGGGCGTACGACGAATTAGTAACTCAGATGGACGATCGTGTGGCCCAGAAAATTCACGAAGTCTTCTATGAGTCTGGCGAACTGATGACTGATTATCAAAGTAAATTTGGATAATTTGGTAACGTTGGTCAAACGTAAGTTTATTCATGATGATTTGCCAAAGTATACTGAAAATAAATTTTATGAACAGTGTCAGATTGACAGTTAAGTCTGACAGTTGTTGATATGTAAAGTTCTATCTAACCTAAAAAACACCCTTTAGTATAACTTGAAAAAGTAAGAGATGTTTTTAGTCTAGTGTAGTTTTATTTACATAATTCTGCTTTTGAATTAATTTTGCATAAGCAAAAGAAAGCTAATTACTTTTTTTTACTTAATATTAACAATACCATGTACCGCAAAGTGTTTTAACTTCTTATTTTCTTTAATATACATATAGGGTGATTTTTAACATATACCAAAGACAATAATAATTGTGATTGGTATGTCAAAAAATGCAGACTTTGGTCATTTATTGTCATTCCACCTATCATAAATATATACCACACAGTTCAGAAGTTAGAAGGAAGGCAACGAACTTTAGGACCTCACTGTATATAATATAAATATTATGCTAAATTAAACACGAAGTGGTACAGAAGCATAATTTTGAATTTTTAACCCGTAGGATTCTTATTTCTAATTTCAATCCCGTCTAGGCTATAAAACAAAAGTGTGGTTATTTTTCCTTTGACAATAAACTAAACTAAAAAGAGAAAAATAAATACAATTAAAAAAAAATAAAAACACGCTTTCATAGCATACCGAACTAAAAGTAAAAATAATTATAGTTTCAAAAATAAAAAATACAAAGGAACTAAAAAGTTGAAAATAATTTTTAAAATAATCCTAAAACCATTATGGACGCCAAATACTAGTATTACTTTTATGATAAAAAAGCGTTGGCCCTTTATGCCATATTTTTTGTATATCGAGAGGTGGCAATTTTGTATAATAATTCCAGTTTGGTTTATTACTGTTTTAGGAATAATTTTGGAAACTTTCTAGTTCGTGCTATGGAGACGTTCGTGCTTTAAACTATGTTTTTTAGTTTTTTTTAAACTATAATTATTTCGTTATTTGTAATTATTTTTTGGCTTTAGGAGTAAAAATGGCCCCGTATACCGGGTGCCCACGAGATCACTTTCCGGCTGCCATTTTTTAAATTTCTTTATCAATACTGACGAAACTAGGTAGGGTTGTTCGACTAATAAAAAGTCATTTTAGGGTGTATATGACAGGCTATTACGACTTCCGGTTTCACTGGAAATGACTGGAACTTTTGATTTTTAAATGGGCACCCTGTATATTTTTTGTTTTTCGGGCTCTCCAGATCATTTTTAATCGAAATACAAATTTTGGCCAAATTTTATTTTAATTTTCATCATGATTATTATAAAATCACTCCTCATACTTAACTTACTTTCAGAAAAATACGAAATCTATTTCATCTTATTAAACTTTTTTACTAGAGGGCTCTAAACATTTTTGTAGTTTTTTTACCCTAGCTCAAAAACCAAAATAGGACAATATCACTTTAATAAAATTTCTAAATGCAGTATTTCACAGCAAATTCAACGATGTAAAACACTACGCCTTCTTCATTAAAAAAAACAACATTTATTTTGTAGGAAAATGATCTTTTTGATAGTTGCCACAAAAACATGAACTTGTTGTAAACAAAATAAGTTGTAAAAACTAATGTTTTTATTTTTTAAACTTTTACGAAACACAAGCAATTGTTTTTACAACATATTCTATTAGATTCTGTTTTCATGGCAACTACGATAACTGCAACGTACGCCATTTAGTTTTTTTATCTTTTTTGACATCCCACGAAGGCATATGCCTAAATACCAGAGTACCGTGGGTGCCGGGTTATTAGATGTTTAACCCATCGTTCCCCCTGTTCCGTCAACGTTGTCCAAGCACTGAAACATGCATTTCACAGCAACTTTTAGACAACGCGGTAGTGCCACCACGGTCGTTATTTTTTAAATAACTACTACCTAAATATGTCTCCCCGCTGGGAATCGAACCGCCGACCTCTGGCTTCGAAGATCAAAGCTCTGTCCACTAGGTCACGGGGGAGACAATTTAGTATCGAAAAGATCATTTTCCTACATAATAAATTTTGTTTTTTTAAAGAAGATGATGTAAAGTGTCTTAATGTTGTACATCATTGGATTCGGTGTGAAATACTGCATTTAGAAATTTTATGAAAGTGATATGTTCTATTTTGGTTTTTGAGCTAGGGTAAAAAACTAAAAAATGAAGTTTAGAGCCCTCTAGTAAAAAAGTTTAAAAAGATAAAATCGTATTTTTCTGAAAGTAAGTTGAGTCTGAGGAGTGATTCTATAATGATCATGGCACTCTAGATGAAAAATTAAAATTTAATTTAAAAATAAAATTTAACCAAAATTTGTTTTGAAGATATTGTATTCCGACGAAAAGTGATCTGGAGAATCCGAAAAACAAAAAATATACAGAGTGTCCCATTTAAAAATCAAAAGTTCCAGTCATTTTCGGTGAAACCGGAAGTCATAATAGTCTGTCATATACACCCTAAAATGATTTTTATTAGTCTAACAACCCTAATAAGTTTCATCAGTATCGATATAAAAATAAAAACATGGCAGCTGGAAAGTAATCTCGTGGGCCCCCGGTATTTTACCCAGTTACCAAAATAGGAACAGTTTTCATTTATTTAGTTATTAAAGTTGAGCAGTTTAGCACATATTATTTGACAACTTTTTTTATTTTTATTTTTAACATGTTAGTTAGTTCTTTTTTTTCTTAGTCGGTTAATTGTTTTTTAACACGCTTTTATTAGCTTGGGTTGTAACTATCTATCTATCTATCTATGTAACGGAATCTTTGAGCCTAATTTTTACCAACTTCCAGCGATTCAATTTCTTTGAAACTTTGCACACGTATCAAGGACCGATGACAATGCAATAATTTAAAAACAGTATCCCGTTATCCTGATTAGGACCGCCAGGATAAATAATTTCCTTTACAGATCCTCTGTGTCTCTTGACAAAATGGCGAAGGAATTTTTTAGTGAATAAACTGGAGCATTTATTTTTAAAAAACTAATTGATATATCGAACTAAAAATGAAAAATAAATAATAGTTTAAAAAAACTAAAAAACACGCTTTTATATGCAACCGAACTAAAAATTAGAAAATAATTTTTCATTACAAAGAGTTTGTCACTTCAGAATAAAAGCGTGTATATTATGTATGTAATATATTAAATGTTATAATTATTCTATTTGCAAATATCTATGAGGGAAAAGTTATGAAAAAGAGTAAAATGCACCCCACGCTTTTTACTCTGAAGTGACAAACTCTTTGTAATGAAAAATTATTTTCTAATTTTTAGTTCGGTTGCATATAAAAGCGTGTTTTTTTAGTTTTTTAAACTATTATTTATTTTAATGTTTATTTTTTTTTGCTTTTAGGTTAATTATTATTACTATTAAATTTAAAAAATACTTTAAGAAACACGTGTAGTCAGTGGCGTATTTACCAAAAGGCTGAGTAGCCTAGGGCGGCGTTTTTAGGGGGCGGCAGACGCTTTTAGGGGACGGCAAATTTGTTACTTATGTATAATTTTGTAGATTTCGATTTTTATATCGTACGTAGAAATGAGAGTAAGGAACACTTTTTTGTTTTTGCTCCTTAAAAATAAGGAGCGGCGCGAAAATTATAGCCTACGAGCGGCAAATTTGTAAATGCGCCTCTGCGTGTGCCTCTTTTAGTTCGGTGGAAAGGGTTAATTTTACCCCAAACCTATTTTAAATTTATAACATTTTTTTTCGTAGTTCATTTTTATTAGGAGGTAAATTGAAAAACGCATTATACTTCTTAGCCAAGGCAATACATGCACATAATAAACGACTAAAGAAAAACAATCATTTAAAGTACTTTTTCTCATTATTATTAAATGTTTCTACTCATCTTATCTCCGATATTTCGTTATAATAAAAGTGTTGGTCAGGGGTATTTTAAGGAAGAATAACAAAATCCGGCCAAGAGAAATAACAATAAACGCTTGTTCTTTTGTATCTGCTTCAGAAAAATCGATTAAACAGCATCTTGAAGTGACGGAAAATATAATAGTCCTATACAATCAAGATGACTTGCCAAAAACACATTATAACACCGAAAGTCATGCCTTGTGACATCGATAAAAAAATGTTATATGAAAAAAGTATTAATAAGCTATACAGACAGTCTACGGATGGGGTTTACAAGAGGACAAATGGACAAAAGATTTATTTTTCGAAAAAAATATTTTTCATAAAGATTTTTGCTTCTAAAAATAGTACATTTCATTACAAGTGTGGAAAATGACTAATTTTACACGAGTGGGAATATTGTAGCACGGGGCGTTAACCGAGTGCGACAAACCCACGAGTGTAAGAAAGTCATTTTCACACGAGTACTGTACACTACTTTTCCTACGACCACAAATTATTCACAAAAAAAATAAATTTGTCTTTACAGAAAAAATAAAAAACAATTGAGAACTTTGCAACACTAGGGTGATTTTTACTTTGTATCACTAGTGTGATATGTACTTTTCCTGACTGTTATATTATACTGTTTTGAAAATATTTTTACATCGAAAATCACCTACCCAGAAGCATTATATAACTTTTATCATTTTGGAATTTAAAAAGGCCCTTACTTAATAAAAATTGTATGGTTTGGTTAGGTAATAACGGTAATAGTTTAATACGGTTTTCTGCTATTTTAAGGGTTTTTAAAAAATATTGATACTTACATATTTTAGACACTCTTCTAAATTAAACGTAAGTGGCGCATATCCAAAATATTCCGTTTTTTAAAAAATATCAGTAAACAAACCTACGGGACCGGGGAGTGAAAAAGGGTGCTGGTGCTGGGTGGGGTAAAATTGGTAAAACGAGTTAATGAAACTGAACATCACATGTAAAATTAAGTAAAAATTACATTTTTTCCTTATATTTTTGAGAAAAAATATAAAAAATATGAAAATTGTAAATGCATAACCTAAAGTCCTAAAAGTAAGAAAAAAACGACTACTAAACGTCAGTTATACCATGCAAAATATGGAAAGCATTTGGCAACGTCGGAAGGGTCTGATTCTATTTATGAATGGATAAAAGAAAGTGGATTATTAAAGTGTGTATTAGCCTCAGGTTTATATAAGGGATTAAAAAAAGAAGATTTAACTAGTTGTTTGAGTACACGAAGACAGAGAGAAAGGAATTTGATCTATAGGAGTTTTTCTTTGGCTCTTTAGGTCGAACGGTCAAGCGGCAAGGCTGCCTCCTTAAAGGGCGTGCTCAAAGGTAGGAGGGAGATTTTTAATTTGATCTAATTACCTGACAACCCTGTGCAACTGAGCGAGCAGTCAGTGAAAGTTGTTTTTGTGGGTATGTCTATTTTTGTTTATGTTTTTTATTTTTCGAAAATTTTATTATTACTCCTTTTAATATTAGAAGAAAGCTTACACTGTGTAGTAACTTAACGTTAATAAGATGATTTTTGCTAATTTGGGTTCTATTGTTTAAGGTAAGTAAAAAGTTTTTTTACTGTCACTACAATAAATATGTAACGTGCAAAACCAATAGCAGTTTTTAGAATGACATCATAATATATATCACACGAGTGTTGTAAAGTACTTTGCAACACTAGTGTGATATAACGCATTTTCTATGCATGAAACCAGTGTGCTATTTGCTATTTTCATAAGTGGTCGTAGGAAAAATTATTTACGAACAGAAAATGTTTATTTTATATACAGGGTTGGCAAAAATGTATTAAACATGATTTTTCTCTAAAAGTAAACCTTCTTTAAAGATATATTCTGTAGTTTGGCGGATTCATTTAATGGATGGTATTTATTTGGGTACACGCCAAAATAAAATTAAAAGTACTAAAAAAACAAAAAAATTTAAACAAGTAAAAAGATAATTAAAAATCGACGTTTCGGTGGCAAATCTGCCACCGTTGTCAAGACAAACGGAATAAAAATAATAAAAATAAAAACTTACTATTATTTACGTTTTAAAATTCAAAATTTTTATGTTTTTCTAGGATATTCTGAAAACTTTGACATTGAATGTCAAAACATGTTTGTTTGGTTATAGTGTCATAGTGACATAGATAACTGGTTGCTGGTGTATTGATTGTTTATTTTACAAAAAAGGTGAATAGTTAGTTAATTTTTAGTCTTCCTGAAGATACTTTAGTATCAAGCAAAGGCAACAAAGTGTTATTTAAATTAACTGAAATTGATGCTACACAATTATCTTTATTTAATAATATATACGCACTTTCTTTGAAAAAATATGAGTTATTTAGGCTATTTTAATATAAATATTTAAATTATTAAATTTTTAATTACCGCAAATTGAGTTTTATAAAACTTTTTGAAATTTCTGTAAAATTAATAAAATCATTTAAAATGGTATTCTTAATAAAAAATTTTAAATAATATCTTGCTTAAAAATTAAGTATAAAGGTTTCGGAAAAAAATAATGTTTTTCAAGTTTTTCCGCATCTTGTATAAAAAAATCAATATTTCCTCTTCGTAAATCATATTTTTTTTCATGCAATTTTTTTTATCGAAAATTTTTTTTCGTAAATTAAATTTTTGGTCCATTTGTCCGCTTGTAACCCCATCGGTGGATAGTCGGTATACGGTTCTCTTTTCTTACTTTAAATTTTGACCTAAAATTCAATTTTCTACAACATTGACAGTTTTGTTATATTTAAAAAGTTAAAAGTACTTTACTTTGGAACATTTTTCATATTTTTACCTCTAACTCGCCCTGTATAATACCAATCAAAGTAAAATTGTGTATTTATTAGTTTCGGACAATGCGACCAGAATTCCCAAAGTGTTGTCTTAAATTTTAAAAATATTTGTCCTCTTGTTACTCCTTTCCTGAGATACAGTGTATAAATGCGTTTTTTGGATAAGGATAGCCAAATGAGACAAATAATTTTTGTGTTCGCATTCTGATCGACCTATATTTGGTTATGGCGGTTATGGTGAATGGCTACTCTTCAACCTTTCACTAAGTAAATGCTGGAGTGCCTCAGGGCTCAGTACTGGCACCAACATTGTTATTCTTTAGATTACGACCATCTCTCGTCCACAACTAAATCCATTTATAAATTTATCGTGACAATGCCTTTTACTCCAGTTTTCAGGTTCCTAAACCCATCTCTAAATCCGATTTGGAAAGCAAACGCAAAGCAACGCAACGCTGATATCTCTTTCACAGGACCTTAATATATTATTGGATTGGGGCTCCAAATATCTCGTCCATTTTAATGCATCTAACAGACAATCAAGTTTCTTTTCGTGAAAAAGTCATCAAATACTTATTTTTAACTTATAAAAGGCCAAGTTTTGTAGAGTAGAGACGCCTTAAATCATGTGGGCGTCAAATTTGAGAATAAGCTTAACTGACATAAACACATTATATCAACAGCCACGGCATCTGTCAAAAAACTTGGGTATCTCGTTTAAGCCAAAAGTATTTTTTCCTTCTAATTTATAAAGGTACATTTTGTATGTGGTCGAAAGCCGACCCCTTTTGGAATTTTGTTTACATATCTAGGTCATGGTATCCCCCACAGCCCATAGCATTCTTAATTATATTAAAAGAAGACTTGTTCGCCTCATTAATAAATCGTTCACATACACAAAGTCTTCCTTCTCTCGCCCGTTTTTTTATAGGTACTTCCGTGGCTTTTGCTCGGGAAAATTGTCCGGTATAATTCTTTCATTTACGGTTCCCAACAGGGAAACTCGTAGTGCCGCACCTATGCCTCCCGATACGGTTCAACTGGATAGGCTTCCAACTTCCCACTTTGTTCAGTTTTTTATCCCTAGTATGAAGTATTTAAGTCCGGTGTCAACAAACTGCTTCTTACTACCACGGTACGTTAGTATTTAAGCTTTTAGCCTTCGTGGATTGTCCAAAGTTAAAAAAATAAATTAAAATAAAACCGCCCTTGCATTATTATTTATCTATCCACAAACTCGATACACAATGTTGCTTATCTTCATTGATCTAATAGTAAATGGTGTTTGTAATATGAAGAGTAAATATTTTGATAAAGTAATCAGTATTAACGGTTTTAAAAGAAAAATATTATTTTTATTTGATCTATAAATCGGATTTACCACAGAATATTAATATTAGGCAAACACAAATGTAAGAGCTTTTAGGCTTTAGGAAAATAACAAACTGAAACTTGATTCTGCATATAACACGATATCCCTAAAGTAAAGGCGTAAAGATTCAGTAATCTTTTGAAATATAAGAATATTAATATGATTAAAATTTATTTAAAAATTAAACAAAAGTATAATTTTAGGAACAAATAAGAATAAATAATAAAAATTAAAGTATACCTATTTTCTGTTTTTAAAATTATTATTGTCGGCTAAATGTGTTAAGCTGCTAACTCCATTTTTTACGATTTTGAGCTTTTTTGAAATTTGAGAACTAGAAAGCTTTGTGCAATAGATGGTGTTTATTTGGGTACACGCCAACGCGAAAAATTGTGAATTTTAAAGCCTAAATAATAGTAAGTTTTTATTTTTATTAGTTTTATTCCATTTATCTTGACAACGGTGGCAGATTTGCCACCGAAACGTCGATTTTTAATTATCTGTTTACTTGTTTAAATTTTTTTGGTTTTTTAGTACTTTTAATTTTATTTTGGCGTGTACCCAAATAAATACCATCTATTAAATGAATCTGCCAAACTACAGAACATATCTTCAATTCAAGCTTTGTGCATCCGCGTGTAAAGCTTTTAACTTTCTATTTAAAAGAAAAATGGTCTTATTCATGATGTACGTAAACCAGCTAACTTTTAATCGTGCGATGCGCAAAGAATATCTGCTAACTCCCGCCAATTGTATACAAAAAGTGCACTTTTGATTCAGCCCATGGGAAATAAGAAGGTTTTTGTGCACAATACCGTAAAAAGTGATTTTATTAAAAGAGCAAGAGATAGAGGGTGCCAGAAAAATCAAGAAAAAAATATACTTTTTACTACTTTTTAAAAACAGGTGTTCAAGAAAGCTAAAGATGATAAAAAAATCCTGATTAAAAAGAAACCGTTTTAAAAACCAAGTGTTTACAAGATTTTTGAATCATTATCGACAATAGAGTACAATACTGCAGATTCTCTTCACAAAAAAATATCTATTTCCAAAATCGTCCTCAAGAGAACTATAGAGAACTCAAAAGAACTATACAGATTCAAAAAATAAAAGAAAATGGTGTGGCCCCAAAAATATTAACTTACCAAGTAGTACCACACTTAAAAAAAAGTGTTTAAATAAAGAATATAGCATTACTGATTCCAAAAAAAGGTTAAATGCGAATTTTGAAATAAGTTTAGGCAATGTGACATTTTAAAGAAATAATTTAATGTGTCGATTGTAAGAAAAATAAAGCCCAAAAAATAATTAGTAAATAATTAAAACAAAAAAATGTATACTGCCTACCATCAAGCACTATTACTATTGTAAGAATTGTACTTGCCATTGATACTGTTAATTCGGTAAAACAATATCAAATAATCATTAAACAAATATCTTAAACGAAAAATACCTAGATAGACTCAATGCACTCTACTATAAAACGTAGAGGACAGTAAAGAAGAATTAATATTTCAGCAGAATTCAGAAAAATATAAATTTCACTGCAAAAAACAAAACTTTGTTTGCGTAAAATATTTGGACAATAAATTCATTAAATCTTTAATAAGTATAATCAGCAAAGAAAATATATTACTATAAAGACATGAATAGAACTAGATACTTAATTTACATTCAAATACTACTTATTGCAATATCAGGCAAAATGTATTTAGACTTTCAAGAACTGAAGTCAATTTTGCAGTTGACTACCATGACTTCTATAATGATCTGCCTCTGAATAATATTTACTACGCAAAAAATGGTGTGCTTTTTGGTTGGATCTACTTTCCCTATAGCTATGGTAACAAGGATGTAATATGTCGTTCAAAATCCAGTGTATTTGTGTTTTTAAAACTTTTCCTGACACTAATCGTTGATAGAAAATATTTTAGCTACTTTTCTTTCAAAAGTCCCTAAAAAACCAAAAAAGTTTTACGACTGACAACTTTTTACAACATAGCATGATTTCCTTCTATTCTTTATATTTTCCGTCGCTTTAGAATGTTGTTTAATCGATTCCTGTAAACCGGATATATTGTCATGTATATATTTTTCTACAGAGACGAGTTTTGTTATTCGTACAATAAAATACCACTGACTGACACATCTATTGTACTGGGGTATTTTGCGTCGACAGGTTTTGTTAGTGGAGAATAAAAGAATATATGGGGTTCGTCTTAGCTTTGCTTACATTTCTAAAATTACATTTGAAGCAAGAAAGACTAAGTAACAAATTTGTTCTACTAAAATATTTGACTTTAAAGCCAGTTTTCTTCTACAAAATATTTAATAGGGGTTTTAAAATGTTTTCTATATTAAAAATTAAAGTGCTTAAATAATTAGATTTCTTCCCATTTTAAAACAAATTGTCATTCGGACCCTTTTGCCTTTTACCATCATTTGCGATAATTCAGGCGAACTCTGTAACAAAATCAGTGACGTAGCCACAAAGCAAAAGGCGGTCGCCTCCCCCTCCCTTCCTTGACTTCAGTGGCACATCAACTTTCCAAGGGCATATCATCATTAAATGCCCATAAATGCAATTCAGGTGTTTAGTTAATAAAATTTAATCGTTTACAAAGGTTGTGGCATGAAAGGGAGGGGAGCCATGGCCCCCATGTCCCTCCCTCATGAGCGCCCCTGCTTAACTTGACGCCCTTAACCCAAAAATGATATTATTTAGATAAAATTCTATTTAATTGTTAAAAATTCCACTTTTATTCACAACTTGTGACATGTGTTTTGCTAACACTGTGCTTCTTTAGATGTGTAATTTAAACTAATATTAAGAAATTAATACAAATTCAAAACTTATAACATTTTTAGATAGAACATAAAATGGTCAAAGGGTATTATGGTCTTTTATTATTTCCTAAAATATTCAATGGGACAGTAAGTAAGTAGAAGAGAGTAAGTTATAGTTAATGTGCTTGCTTGGTATCGTGGTCAGAAACTCGGAGTCAATCTGAAAAAACCGAATTGTTAGTGCCAACAGGGACCGAGCAATTTTTTTAAATTGAAAGTAAATTGTGTAGCTTCTCGTTTCACAAGCCCTTTAATACTCTACTCAAGGCCTTTAAGTCAATACCATTAAAACCGCACTGTTTGTTTAGTACTTAAGTCAAATTTTAAATGGTTTTACCCTGGAAAGGCTAGGATAATGCTTTTTAAAAAGAAAGGGGCGTTAAGTTAAAAATTAAATGGCCCTTAAAACATGGGACTTTTGTAATTTGAAAAAAATGCTACTACCCTCTTGGCACCTGCAATGTTTGATCCCTTATTTCGACTTCAGACTCGTTTTAAGCGGAAAAAAATGGGTGAAAAAATCTTTGTCCAATACCCAGCACAAACCATTTTCTAGACCTGTTTTATTAGATATCTAAACTATAATAAATCAGATATAAACATTCAAGTGGACATCTCTGCCTTCAATATTAACTAGATATCTTATATTTTATAAAATATTATTGAACTTATCTAACATATTGCACCCTTTTCTCATCACTTGGCGCCCTTTATTTAATAAATGCAGATCCCCATCGGTTGGCGCCCTATATGTTTGATACATTCGGATCGCAAACGCAAGTGCTTACCATTCAGTGTACGTCACTCCTGCTAAATTTTGCCACTCCTTGAAGGTGACACCTTGGTTTGCCCCCTAAAATCCGGCGCTGGTGGACATGTCTTCTTTAATGGATTGTCACACTTTGTTATTAATATTTTACAAAATGTGAATAATTTTATGATGATTTAAATAAATGATATCTTTAAAAGATGTGAAAAAATGCTATCACAAATTTCTGAGGCTAAATGTGATGATATAACCCAACTTGCCCGGGTTCAAAAGTAGATGATTTCGGCGATACAGGGTGTTAACAATTTATTATAGTTTTAGTTTTCCTTAATAATTTTGGTAATATTAGGTGTGTTGTCACAATATTTGACTAAAGGGGTTTTGAAAGATAATAAATGAGAAAATACCATCATTTTTGAAAACGTTAGAGGGCGCCACCCTGTATGTGAAAGAATAAAAATAGTAAAAGAGATTTTATAATTGATTTAAAACGATTTGTGATAAAAAGTTTTCCTTTTTAAATAAACGCTTTTTACATATTTTAAGAAAATGGATAAATATTTATTTGCGATTAACAATTTTTGTCTAGTACCTCTTAAAACGCTACTGCCATAGCCACCAAATAACATTTTTGGTCATAAATATTTGCAGATTGGTCGGTACAAATCCAATTTTTCGTTTTTCTTGATTTATTGCGGGTACGAGAAAACATGTTAATTAACCTCTGCTCAATAATTCAGCCTTTAATAAGCGCAATTTACATATAGCGAATATAGTAAAACCAATAATTTTAGGAGAGTTTTTTTTATCTATATCTATATCTATATATATATATATATATATATATATATATATATATATATATATATATATAACTGAGAATAATTTATTCTTGGGTATAGGTTTATATATTAGTATATTAAGTAAAACGCTTCGATTTGACGTTTCGCCCAAATAAATACTGATTTAAACAGTTTTTACTTAAATATTTTTTTTCAGTTTTTTAAACAATTATCCCCTCGTCTGTAAAATTCTGTCTATTTAAGATTATAATTAAATTAAACAATATTTTAGGGACAATTCCGAATAAATTTATTGTTTTAAAAAATTTTCTCTTAAACCCAATAAATGTTTTTTGGGCACAACTTTATAATTATTTTAACATTAAGGGGGCCTGAAATTTTGGTTTGTACCAGGGTCCGCCACGGCTCTCGGCGGCCCTGAGCCTGAACCAAAGCAAACCAAAAATTGTGTGTTAAATTAAAACAGTTTTATTCTATTAAAAACATATATACTCTACTATAAGTTTTCAGTTTATATATATATATATATATATATATATATATATATATATATATATATATATATATATATATATATATATGTATATATATATATATATATATATATATATATATATATATATATATATATATATATATATATATATATTTTAAATATCTTTTTATATCTTTTTTATTTTAAAATGAAATTCCGAATAAGAATAGAATAAACAATCAACGAGCTTAAATTTTAACCCATTTTACTGCTACGCTGCAATAGAGTTTTGAGCAGCTCTCCAAACTTATTCTAAGCTTTATTGAACGTCTTGTGTATTGGTATAAAATGAACTACTAATTGGAAGTCTTGTTTTAGAAACAAAATATTCCATGGTTATCTGGTTTATTATTAATATATGCAAAAAAATATTTACAACTTTTATAAATTTCAATCAAGTATTTTAAATTGAAGATATCTTCTGTAGTTCGGCGGATTCATTTAATGGATGATATTTATTTGGGTACACGCCAAACATTAAATTAAAAGTACTAAAAAACCAAAAAAAAAAAACAAGTTAAAAGATAATGAAATAATAATGTGACAACGTATTTTTCTTTAACCAAATACGTCGCGTGGGGTGCGTAACTCGGATGGGGTATTGGGCACTTTAAACTCACTTTAAAAAATCAATAAAAAATATTTCATTTTGCACTAAATAAAATTACAATTTTACCAAATCATACTATCAACATCTCCCTTTCTTCCCTTAAACTATTCGGACAATGGGAACACCCAGTATTTTTCGAAGTCAGGATTCTACTACCCCCTTCTTAAAATTTTGTTCTCTTTAAATATTACATTTTTTAGTGTTTGTTTTGCGTTTCTAGGCGACCCAGCTTGTTTAATGTTTTTATTTTATTATTATAAGAGTAACCTAGAAAATTGTTTGATTTATACTTTTAAACCTTGACACCTTACGTATATTTTTGTGCAGCAAATTTTCCAATGTTAAGTAACCCAATTAAAATTTAAATTTCCCAAAAATGTGTATTTTTAAAATTCCCAAAATGTATACTTTTTTATACTAGGTGTTCACATATGCCCCTTCCCTGAAAGCGTTGGACCCCAACGCTCTAAAAAGCCTATCAAAAAATTTCCCCTGGACCATTTTGGTCACCTATGTTAATACTTATTATTTAAATTAATTTACAAATGTAACAAAGCACAAATACATTTCCGCTGCGTCGACATGTCATCAACTTGACCGTGGCCGATGTCACTGTGTTGATTCAGCATTTTTAACAGTACATGTGAACGAACCATCCGGGGTTTGGTTGACGACCTCCAAAGTGTACTCGGTGTTAAGGTCAAATGGTTCGGTGGTGCCTGAGTCCTCTGTGGTGTTGGATTTTTCAATTCTGTTTTTGTCCCGTAAGTACGAAAATATTTTAAATATTATGTAGATTAGTATTAATATGAATGTGCCACATGTCGTTGCAAATACTGCCGTGTGCTCCTTTGTTGCCTGCATGTCTTGTGCTGCTACCGGGTGTCCTAGAGAAATGACTGGTAGGTACTGTCTGTGAAAAACCAGGTAAATAAGGGCGGCTGTCAAGAGGATATTCCAACCTAGCATAATGCTGTGATTTTCGGTGTGCCATGTATACGTGTTTACGTCTTGATTGGTTTCTTTAATTTCTTTGGCTATATTTTTTATAAGGTTTCTGCTGGATGTTAGATTAAGATGCGGTATGCTGAGGGACCAATTGCTATTGAGGCATTCCTGGATGTTGTTAAACTTGGGTGGCTGTGGTGCTGATACGGGGTTCAGTACAAATGATCTTAGCGTAGTCCATCCCGCTGGAATCACATGATTTATTTTTAAATCTTCGCCTCCGTCCTTGCATGGGTATCTTTCAGGTATTAAAATTTCTTTGTTTACTTGTAGGCTGCATTGGCATGGAATGACAAGTTTGGCTGCCCCTGGTGCTGTTGTGATGTTACTGGGTACCGGTGTAGTGGATGTTCTGCACTTTATAACCATGTCCTTCGGGGGTGAGTGACTACAAATTCGTCGTTATTGACTTCTGTAATTACCAGTAGTGTTGATTGATGACACCGCATTGGACAGTGAGCCGTTAGATCTTCCACTGTAGTGCCATGGAACAGTTTTGTTGCACATGATGGACCCTTGAGGCTGTCTGCTGCGAACCTGGGTAAGTAGCATAGCTTATTTCCATAGGGTGAGCATAAATGTAGGCCTGTACCAGATATCTGTCTTGTGCGTTGAATTTTATTGTTCTTTTCAGAAACTGCCATATACAGGGTGTCATGTTCAATAATGCAGGTTTGACCTTGCCAGGCAAATGGGTAGGTTACTAATTCATACATTTTCCACTCATGTTGTTTTTCATTTGTAGGTATCTTGATATGGATCACTAGTTCATTGTGGGTAAAGGTGCATTCACATATGGGCAGTTCATAGTACTTCGATAGCTCTTGGACTTGTAGTGTCAGTTCATGTCCATTTTTTCTTAATTCCTGTTCAAGATGTTCAAGGTCTTCCCTCAGGATGGATGGTTTTACGACGGTTATTGGAATTTGCTGCTGTTTGCATGCGTGCAGGACTTCTTGGTTCTTCATGGTTCTGGTAAGTTTCAAAATTTTTCTGGAGAAATCCAAATTAGTTTTCAGGGTAGCCATCATAAGGTTGTGTATATTCAGCTGCTCTTTTCTTGCTTGATTTGCCATGTTTTCAGCATATTTTTCCAAAATTTTAATTCTCGATTCTGTAATTTTTAGGGCTGTGGCTGTTTCCTCTTGGACCCGTTGCATCTGAATGGAGTCTTCCCCTATAGTTTGAATGGTGGTTTCCAAGCCTCTTGTGATCGACTGCATTCTTGCTTTTAGCACATTAGTGTCCATTACCATGGAGTCTAGCTTCTGTTGTGTGGCAACACCGCAGCCTGGGGTGCGTAACTCGGACCCAATACCCTGGCACTTTAAAATCACTTTAAAAAATAAATAAAAAAATATTATATTTTGCACTAAATAAAATTACAATTTTACCAGTATAATACTATCAGCATCTCCCTTTCTTCCCTTAAACTATTCGGACAATGGGAACACCCAGTATTTTTCGAAGTCAGGATTCTACTACCCCTTCTTAAAATTTTGTTCTCGTTAAATATTAAATTTTGCAGTATTTGTTTTGCGTTTCTAGGCGACCCAGCTTGTTTAATGTTTTTATTTTATTATTATAAGAGTAACCTAGAAAATTGTTTGATATATACTTTTAAACCTTGATACCTCACGTATATTTTTATGTAGCAAATTTCCCAATGTTAAGTAACCCAATTAAAATTTAAATTTCCCAAAAATGTATATTTTTAAAATTCTCAAAATGTATACTTTTTTATACTAGGTGTCCACAATAATATAATTATCTTTTTACTTGTTTTAATATTTTAGTTTTTTTAGTAATTTAATTTTCGGCGTGAACCCAAAAAATACCATCCATTAAAGCATTTTAAAGACAAGTTAGGGTCATATTTTGTATTGTCTTCATTCCCATAAAATTTTCAATATTTCTAGTCAACCATAATAAAATAAGCAAAAAATAAATATTTAAAAACTTTTAAAAATATCATTAAAGTATTTTAAAGCCAAGTTAGGACCCATATTTTTTAATGTCTATTATTTCCATGAAATTTTCAATATTTCTTAGTAAACCATATTAATATAAAAAAACACAAAAATATTTAAAACTTTAAAAAAATTATTAAAGTATTTTTAAGCCAAGTTAGGGTCATATTTTCTATTGTCTTTATTGCCATTAAATTTTCAATATTTTTAGTCAACCTTAATCACTTTAAGTTAATACTTGAAAATTCTTCTGCTTGAAAGGTTGTAGTGCTTTTTGTTTTCTTTTTTATTCTATTTTTTTATTGTTTTAAGGGTACTTACATTTTTAATACAAATCTATATTTTTACACAGGGTGTTTTCACAACTTATCCGACAAAGTTAAAGAACTAATTCTACAATAAAAATATGAAAAACGTTAAGCCACGTCAGACTTGCAACAATCCACGGTGCCGCTCCACTCCGCATACCGCGCCACATAGCGCGGACGTGGACGGTAATCACGACGTTTCAAGGGCTTGGCGAATGATTCGCCGTTGATTCAGAGCTTGTCGGTTTCATGGCGTCAAAGGAGCGCGCAAACAACTTGGTTAATTTGAAAGGATGTTTGGTAGGGAAGTGAATAAATAATCGATTTTTACTTTAATCGATAATTTTTTTCTTATTATCGATTTTTTGTAATCGATTTTATTAATGGCAAAAATCGATTTTTAATAAATCGATTATATGAATTACACATTTTGAATCGATTTTTGTAAATAGTGCCATCTGTGCGAAGGACGAAAAACGGGTAAGTAAGTTTACTAATGTGAACAAGTCGATAAAAAAATCAGCCAATCAGCGCCATCTTAACGTACAAATATATAATAAATTGTAACTCTTTGTGTCTTTATTTATTTCTTTGAAGTTTTGAAGTGTCGAAATAATTATTGTTAAACATAAAAATGTCTTCCACTGGTAAAACACCCAGAAGTTGTTGGCGGAAGTATTTTTTTATATATCGAATAAGCATTTTTTGTATTAAAAAATCGAAATTCGACAAAAATCGATTATTTCCCAAAAATCGATTTTATATAAATCGATTTATCTTGAAACGAAAAAATCGATTATTAAATTATCGATTTTTCGACTCGAGGTCACATCCCTAATGTTTGGCGGATTGTTGCAAGTCTGGACGCGGCTTTGTATAAACATAGGCCTTATCGTCTCTTAGTCTACAGGGTATTAAAAATTTTAAAAAAATTATGTTTTTTTTATAACTTTTATACAAATTTAGATATTAAAAAAAAAATTGGAAAACGCCTTCTTTAAACCAAAAGTCACTTTTGACATGCAAGATAAAATTAATTTTTACCAGTGTCGTCCATGAGAGGTTAAAGTAAAATATTTTTTAATTAAATATGGTACGATACTGCATTTTTCTAAAATAAAAATAATTTTTAAAGTTTCCATTAGGTTTGGAACAAGTTTGATCTTTTGTCTTTTTTTTATTGGATGCACGGTCAGTTCGTATCGATAATATCAAACTTAACAGTAAAAATCACCTTGGTAATTTTTTTTTCTTCTTTAATTAGATAGGGATTTCACCATGTCAAAAAATGGTTTTTATTTATTTACGCCAAAACCGTGCATCAACTAAAAAAAAGTCAAAAGATCAAATTTGTTTTAAACCTAATGAAAATTATAAAAATTATTTTTTATTTTAGAAAAATGCAGTGGCGTACCATTTTCTTCTTAAAAATATTTACCTAAAACCCCTCTTGAACGACCCTGGTAATGTTTTTTTTGGTATGCCAAAAAATGTCTCTAAGTCTTTTTAAAAAATATCTAAATTGATATAAAAGTTATTTTAAAAT
This sequence comes from Listronotus bonariensis, assembly GCA_014170235.1. Lineage (NCBI taxonomy): Eukaryota > Metazoa > Arthropoda > Insecta > Coleoptera > Curculionidae > Listronotus > Listronotus bonariensis. Next base: position 87,885 of record JACEGR010002465.1, on the reverse strand, counting down.
AAAATCATATATTTTTTTAAAACTTTAACACCCTGTAGTTCAAAAACTAAGATGTCTAATACGTATGTTTACATTAAGATTTTTTCATATTTTTATTGTAGAATTAGCTATTAAAGTTTCTGGAGTAAGTTACGAAACTCTTTGTATATTTATAATATTTTCTTCATTAAAACACAAATATAAGGGTTTTGAAAAACACCATATTAAAAAAAATATATATACAGCGTGTCTACTTAAGTGTGCATCATATAGAAAAGTTTTTATTATTAATTTGATAATTTTTTTTTTTTTATAAAAGTTCTGCATGGTCTAAAACCTAAAATGAAATTATAAGATAATAATTTTTTGCAGTGGTATACGAAGTACGTCAAAAAATATTAATTTTGCTCAAGGGAAAAGTATCCATAGTTTTCGTAATATCAAAAATTTGTAAAAGGAAAAGATTTTTAAAATTAAAAGCAAACTTGTTCATACTATCGCCAGCCGAGGATCTTCCCGAAAGAGGAAAGAGAACAACTTATCAAAAAATCAGCCAACATAAAATTCTTCTTTTTCCGACGTTGCTACCCCTGGACTATAAGCCATGCAAGGCATGGCTTAATATTGAAAATGTGTCCTCACACGCGTTCAAAAAGTTCATTATTAGCTTTGTTCGCGTGTTCGATTCTGAACCGGTTCTGGGACTATTCGCATGCGCAGTGAAAAAGCAGCGTTCGCGGTTAGTAAAATCCTGAATTTTTAGTAACAGTTCTGTATTCGCGGGTTACAATGGAATCAGTTCGTTACCGGTTCGTAACCTGATTAGCAGTCCTGGGATTTTTGTTTGAACTAAAAGTTCAGTTCGGAATTTCATGCGCATTGTCGACATGGTCAGCTGTTTTCTGTTTTGAAGTACAGAAATAGACCGTTGTATTACAGTTTATTTGTTTCTGCCACTTTTTATGCGGGTTAATCTACCTGCTGAATCTTTTTTTTATATTTTTGTGATTCTGAGCGAATATAAACAAAGGATTTTTAATTGTATTCCGTATGAATGTATGTATGCAAAAAAATATATAAATATTTAATTAAAAAATATAGACAATATTACAAGATTTTACCATTTCTTGTTGTTTGAATTTTATCTTATGTTAAATACACAAACTTATGTTAAAAACGAGGGGAGGCAGGGAATCCCTCGTCTTCCGCCGAGAGACCTCGAGTGGCTTTCGACAGTATAACAATTTACCTTTTTGTTAAAATTTAATTTTTTTTTGTGTAGTATTCAATTTAACCATGAAAAATCCTAACCAAAAGGCTAAGTTAGAAAACATCCTCAGCTGTATAGAAAATCGTTCGCGGTAAATAAAAATTCCGAACTAATAAATAACTAGACATGCGCTTTAAAACAATTCTAAACCAGTTCGGTTCTGGTTCAGAATCAGTTCATTACTAGACCCGAAAAAGCTATTATCAGCACTACTTCAGTAATCCGGACAATTCGCTAATTCGGACAAATACCTAAACTATATCTGTCCGGATTACCAAAGTTCTAGTTAAGTATTTTTATGTTTTGATGTTAGGCAATGCGATGGTATTGTTCATCTAGCTTAAATTATTTCTTTTGTGGCAGAACCCGTAGGCCGGCCTAAATGACAACTCATAACAATAACTCAAATTCCTTGTCATATTTGCATTCATTATACTGCCTGTAATTAATCAGAAATAGCGCATGTGGAGCCACTGAAAAGAAAAATTATCCCGTATTGCTTCAAGTAAAAAAAAAGACAAATGATGTGCTTTTTAAAGTTGATATTAGACCAGCGCCAAAGCCTTTAAAAAAGTAAAAGTGACAAAAAATTATAGTAAGATAAAACCCATTGAAAAAGATAGAGAATATAACAAAAATTAAAAAAATAAATTACAGGTGATTTTAGGTCTGGAAGGGGAGAGAGGGGAGTGGGGTTAAAGTGTAAAATAGGGTTTTTCTAGATTTTTCCACAAACTACAAGAAAAAAGTTATATAGCAAGGTTGTAGGCAATGTAAACATCTACAACTTTTGTATTTACGCTTTTTTTACAAAATTTATGTAAAAAATAGAAATATTTAAGTCTTTGGTTTATTTTTTTTTTTACAAAATACAAATGGTTTAAAAAAACTTATACATTGCAATGGAATTGTTTTAAGAAAAAGCAAAAATCTTAGATCCGATTTTTCTATAATTATTATCAGAACAGAGTCGATTGTTTTTGAAACCAAAAAAAAAAAAATATTGGGTTAAAACCCACTCAAAAAAGTTGAACAATAACAAAAATAAAAAGAAAAATAAATAGGAGGCGATCTGAGGTCGGGAAGAGGAAGAAAGTAAGTTTTTAAGGGTAAAAACGACTTCTGTCGATGTCGGGCAAAATAACTAGTCCTATTAAAATTCATTTTCTGAAAAAAATTATTATGGTAATGTATATTTTTTTTACATTAAAATATTTATTATTTCAGACAATTTCTTTATTTCAACCAAAAAAATATCAGAAAGGCCATATTTAAAGTAACAAATGAAACCAAAGCCGCCCATGTTAAATTGTCTATAAATCAGAGCGGCTGTCTTTTCCAGGATTCAGAGTCATTTCTGCAATAAGTGGTGGTCCAAACATAGACAAAGCATATATTTTTAAAACAGGAATTTCAATGAACATAAAATATACAAGGTGGTTCATTTAAAATACCAAAGTCGATGCTTGATTGTTTACTTTGCGATTGTCATTTGTTTATTTTTTTAGGAAATCCTGGCGGTTATTATAAAACCCTGCAACTTTTGTTACTAAAATATTTTTCTATCTTAAACAATAAAGCGTGTAGACCCCGTTCAAAACAAACACCCCGTACATAATCCTAAAAATCAATAGCATTTTTCAACGGAACAAAAAAGGCAACAGACTTTTATGAAATTTTTAGCAGCAATATTTAAATTCTGTCACGTTTTTAATATGCATTTTTTGCCCCTTTCAAGAGCTTAATAGTTAGTCCAATATATTTAACTTTTACGGATTAAGCCAGACAGCTTCTGACATATTTTTAGCTTTATTATAGTGCTTTGTAATAGGGGTGTGCGAATAATTCGAACTTACGAATAATGCGTATCGAATCGAATATCAATATTCGATTCGAAACTTGAATCGAATAATTCGTAAATTTGAATTATTCGTAAGTTCCCGAATTATTCGAGAAAATTTAGAATAATTTGAATTTTTTGAATATTTGATTTTTTTTGGATTATTACGAATTATTGTAGTAAATCGGAATTTTAAAAATTGATACAATGATTTATTTTAGTATTTAACATTTACATGTTTTATACACGTCATACTTAAGTATTATTAAATTATTTTCACAAACCTTCTTAGTCTATAAAAGCAACATACTAAAATTACATTTTTCTACAAAAATATACACATTAGCATATCACAGTACTTCTTTATCTTTTTAAAGTTTACAGTGGCTTAAAATCACAATAATTGACAACAGTCTAAAATTAAAAAAGTATATTCTACAATTTTATTTACTTTTAAATTTAACTTATTTATTTTTTATTACTGTTAACTTAATTATTTTCATATCACAGTACTATTGAGTTATTGATTTATTGAGGAGGCAACAAGGAGTGGCTTGCAAAGTTAAAATTTAAATATTCATTTATGTCGTAAAAAGCATTTTCTTTTAAAATTATTTTCATCTCTTTTAGAAATCGATTCTGTGGTAATGCCCTCGATTTTGAGGCTTAATAACTCGAAAACGGTTTCACCAACCGTCATGGGGTTAGTAGCATATGAAAGAGCCTCTTTCGGACTCAAAAGGCCTGAATGGTCTTTTATTTAAAGAGTTTTATTTTCTCTGAGAAATTTTTAAATAAAAAAAAATGTCAAACATTTTGAAATTTTGCATGTTTTTATTTTTTTTTCAAATTCTGACTTTGAATCGAAAAATGCAAACGCCATCAACTTATTCACAACATTTTCTATAAAATAAGATATTAAACATAACCCTACTATTTACACAGCGAGTTTTATAAAGCTTGTAAAATTTTTTTTTGTTTAAAAATTGGACTTTTTTTACATTTTATTTTATTATAAAAAAACCATTAGAGCTTAAATTCCTAAATATTTCTGGCCTATAGTCCACTACTTACACTACAAGATAACAAAATTTTAAGTCGTAAGGGTATATACTTTTAAAGATAATAATTTTTAAATTTTACAAAAAAATCGACTTTGACCTAAAATTGTAGCTTTATTTATTAAAATTATGAAAAAACTTTTGCACCATCCGTTTGATCGTTTAAGTGCCTGTCAAAAAATATTTACCATTTTTTCTACGATAACTAAAAATGGGTGAAAAATTGGTTTAAAGAAAAAAATAACAAAATCTGGCTTAAAAATCGCCAAAAATTTGTTTGGATCTTAAGGTATATCCGGCCAACAAAAGTAAGGTTAAAATGTAAGGTATACATATACATAAAAACCTTTTTTGGGCTTTTAAAAATACCCTTAATACAATGTGTTTAAAATGTTGAAAATTATTGTATTTTGCATATTCATCATACAGGGTATTTTATAAATCTGTTACTAAACTTGAAAAATAATTTATCTTTTGCGTATTGTACAGGTTCTTATACTATTTTATATTAAAAATATAACAAAGAGGATTTTATTTTTATATATTTATAATAAAATAGAAAATTGAGCGATTGTCTTCTTCAGATAATTAATTTTTAATCAAAAAGGATATTTTGGGTCAGTAGAATATTTTGATGCCCGATGGTATGGAATCTCAATTGGATAAAATAAAGAATCCATTCATATTTTGATAATTGGTAAATAGTTCGCATTATTCGTGAATTATTCAAGATTTTTTAATTATTCGAAAATTTTCGAATTATTTGAAATTATTGAAAAAAAATGTATTAAAATTTTTCGAATTATTCGATTCGAATTTTTAATCGAAAATTAATATTCGATTCGATTCGATTCAATTGATATTCGCACACCCCTACTTTGTAATAAAAATATTTTAATTTTTTTTTGTGGATAACATTTCTAAAGTTTTACTTACCTTACTTAAGCACTTGTATCAACATAGTTATCTATTTTTTGTTGCTGGAACTAACCTAAAAAGAAATAAAATGCGTTAAAAAGTGGTTTATAAATAAGACATAAGGAAAAAAACGTTGTTCTAACGTTACTGTCTTAAAATAGACATTAATAGACCGTAAGCCAGATGCAAAATTTTGTCAGTTATTTCCTTTGAGTCCATGACTCGTAAAATGATTCAAGAGGGTTGTACATGAATCGTTGTGAGCGTCAGCTGCGTCTCGGATGGTGGAATTGTACAGGGTGCTCCAAAAAAGATCAATAATAAACTTCTGTTTTTAAAATGAAACACCCGGTATGTTAGTTTATTCTTAAATTGTAGGCGTAAAAATAATGTAAGTTTTATCAGCGTTCCCTATACCAAAACTAAAAGGTTTTTAGATATTTTGATTTTTGAAAAAATCATGAAAAACACAAAATTTTAATATACCCAACCTTACTTAAACTTGACTTTTTATATTATGTTAGATTGCTAGAAAGTTAAGTATACAATCACCTGTATTTAATTTTTTTACCAAAATTATACAGGTTGTCCAGTAACTAATATTTACTATTATATTAATATCTGGATACCCTGTATAATTTTTAGTAAAAAATTTAAATTAAGGTAATGGTACAGTTAATATTTTAGCAATCTAACATAATATACAAAGTTAAGCGTAAGTAGGGTTAGATATATTAAAATTTTATTTTTGTCAAGATTTTTTTAAAAATACCAAATATCTTAAAAAGTTTACATTTTTAATATACGTATCGCCGCAGCTGACGCTCACCACAATTCATTTACAACCCCCTTAAAGCATTTTACGAGTTATTGGCTGAGAAGAAGTTGGTCACGAAAATCTGTCGATGGCTCACGGACCATAAGTGTGCTTTATAACGTCCCGGGTAAGTATGGTGTTGTTGGCCATGACATTGCATCTCGCCGTCAGGGCTAACTAGCAGCCAAACTTAAAAACATATTTAACAGCAGTGTTAACATAGATAAATATTAAATTGGTAATATTTGGAAAACTATAAATTTTTTAAATACAGATTCTTATACAAACTTACTCCTTAATTTTAATGCCTTATAGAATAAAGTCATAAAAGATAGAAGTTTCTATTAAAAAAAAAATAATGATTTTTTTGACTCCCCGTATTTATTAATTGTTAAAATGTCAATACAATCTACTAAAGATGGTCTCGCAAAAAATCAATTGCTGCTGTTTCTCGTGGCACACCCTGTACTTATAATATAAACTATTGCCTGCGACTATATGATGATAAAGGTTGTCCGACAATGTCTTTTATTGTTAGGATTTTTTAACACAATCTCTATCTATTTGGCCTAAAACCGAAAATTAGTAATATATAAAAATACTTTTAATTATTTGTGCTTTGGTGTATTTAATTATTGTCATTTAATTATTAAAAGACACTGGCTAAACGATCGCCTCACCGGCGGCTTTGCTTAATTATAAAAAGCAAATCGCCGTCGGTTTTCTTCTTCTTCGGTTTTATGTTTCATCTATTAACGTATATGAGAACCGCCGAAAATGTTAATTAATTGGTTATTACCGGCGAGTTTTACTTATTTTATTGGTAGATGCCGCCGTTCGGCGGTTTTGTTTATAAAAACTATTAACAACCGCCACATAATAGTTAAAGTTAAACTAACTTTATTATTTAGCTGTTTTAATGTTTAATATTATTTTTATTATTGATCAACAGACAAAAATAAAACTGGTAGGCACCTTTGACACCTACGAAGGGTTTGTGGAAGCTCTTTATATGTTTTTGTACGACTGGGCGTAAAATACAATTTTACGCCCCAATTTGAGGGCGTATAATCGCACTTTTACGCTCCAGGCAAAAAAGTATTTAAAACGACCGCATTTATAAATGAGGGCATAAAATAGTACTTTTGCGCCCTAGGGCAAAAAAGTATCAAAAACGCCCGAATTTATAAATTTATAAAACAATATTAAAATTAAATAATGCCCGATTTTTTTGGTAAAACAACAATTTATTTATTTAAAAATATGTTAAAAGTATACTATTTAAAAAATTAAAAGTTGGCAATTTTTTTCCTAACTACAGAGAATGCTTGTATATTAATTTCAGTCGTACAAAAAATATTGTTTCCATCTCTGTTTGTGTCAGTTGTTGCCCTCGCGGAGTTCGGTCAACAACTTTCAGCCGCGGGCGTAAAAGTGCTTTTTACGTCCTTGGTACAAAAATTAATCTTTTGAAAAGCAAAAGCCAGGAGTATTTAGGCGACAAAAAAAAGATTGTTTCATATAAATAAAACTAAAGTATTACCAATTAAAGTATGCATCTATTGTGGCGGAACAAACCCTAAAATTCTTAGGAAGGAAAAAAACTACAAAATAAATCTATACTAATATTATAAAGAAGTAAAGTTTGTAGCTTTGTTTATTTGAAACTTTGTTTGATTAATTGTAGGGACTAACCTTCGAAAATACTAAACCGATCATAAAAATTCTTTCACAATCAGAAAGCTACACTATTCAGGAGTGCTATAGGCTATATTTTATTATGATTGAAGTTTAAAGAAAAATATAATTAACGCCCAGCGAAGGGGGCTCGGGTGGGTTAGTAATTTATAAACACGGCTTACATATTTCTTTAATAGGATTATCAATATTTTAAATTGGCCCATAGCTACAGGGTTACGAGTGTTAACACGTAAGCCACAGGTACCGAGTTTATATTCCGGATAGGTGGCTTTTTTTATATTTTTTCCTTGATTATTTTTTATAAATGTTTTCCTATTTTAATTTTTTATTGTTCATGTTGTTAAGAATTTTAGGTTATATAACAGGTTATATCTAACTGCTGTCTTTTATGCTGACGATGACATCCTGATAAGTTATTTCTTCGCCTTTCCTGCCTGACAATATTTTTTAAAGTTTTGTAATGTGCCATTTTTATTAATAGGCCGTTGATAAAATGGCAATCTAGCCACGAAACGTTAGGATACATCCAATATCATCCAATATTCAGGTGTAGTAAGTGAAGTGCCACGTTACCAAAAATAAGTAATAAAACATAAGGAAGCATATTATTCAATTCATTTTTCTCATTTCTATTCCTATTTGTAAAATTCGCCATGAAAAATCTAGCATATAAATTAACCGCTGGCGCGAGTCGCTTTCTTCCTCTTACGGCAACGCGACAAGTGTATTGCAAATATAAAACGGACCGAAGTATACACCTCATGCGGGGTTTTGTTTACGCTTTGACGCTCCGTTGCCATGCCAACGCTATACTTGCCGGTGGTCAGAATCGCGGGTGGGAGTATCAGGTGTATTGCTTGGTAAATCGCTAGCCTTAAAAAGATAGTAAAGGTTTTGGTCTTTTCGTTGGTTTTCACGTATTATTTCGATTGTTTCCGTTTGAGTATTATTAGCGACAGTGATTTTTCACAGAAAGAAATTTAAGGACAGTACAGAGCACTTCTCTATAAAATATGAGATCATATTTTGATGGAAATGGAAGTAAGATTCGAAGATTGTTACAAACTACAATTTCTTGTTTTGCTGATACGGCAAAGTTTATGATCAAAGTATAACCAAACTTTTTCCACTGATTCTTTTCAAAATTTATTGGAGATATATGCCGAATCATTTTCAAAAAATCAGCAGCTCAAAAATAAACTTGACCTAATATTTGCTAATGAAAGGTATAAAAATATTTCATTGCAGCAGTTAGTGAAACAAGTTGGCGCAAATAAAGACATTTTTACCGAGGGGAATAAACTTTTTTGCTAATTTTAATGATACCGTCGATAAGCGTGTCAGTGGAACGGAGTTTTTCTTGTCTTAGGCGTTTAAAAACTTTCTTAAAAACACTATATTCCAAGATAGACTTTTATCTTTGGCCAATCTTTCAATTTAAAAGGAGCTTTTACAGTAACTGATAAAAACTCAACCATTTTATAAAGATATAATTTATAAATTTGCTGCATGTAAAGATAGAAGGATTGATTTGGTGTATAAAATATAGGGAAGTTTAGATATTAAGACTTTTTACTTAGACTTTTAATAGTTTGGTATTTTCAATTCTGCTAAAATGGTGAATGCGCTTTTTCCCTTCCTGCACTACACCTGTTTTTAGACCCGTGAGCCGCCATTGGTCTCCATCTTGCTATACTACTCCAATTTGTTATCCAAAGGGTGCTATAAACTATACTACATATTAAACAATTAAAGCACATAAAAACTAAACGTCTACATTACCGCAATTCGGCGGTTTTTAATAGTTTTAATAAGCAAAACTACCAGACGGCATCCAACAATAAAATAAGAAAAAATTGCTGGTAATAATAAATTAATTAACATTTTCAACGGTTTTCATACACGTTAATATACAGCGTGTCTTCGGAAGTTCTTAACAAATGGAAAACTTTTTAATTATTAATTTTACGAAAAAAGTCCTGCTTGATGAAAAAATATATTTCCACAAAAATATTTGAAGGCTGGATGTACAGGGTGGCTTAAAAATGACTTGTTTCCAACTTAAAATAACGGTTATTTCCTAACTACGGTACAACACTTTAAAGGGTAATTTCTTATGTCTTTTATAAAAAAGTGTTAAGAACTTCCGAAGACACGCTGTACAAAAACTGCCGGAGGGCGGCTTTCTTCTTACAATTGAGCAAAACCGCTGGCGGTTGTTTAGCCAGTACCTTATTAAATACCACCTACTATTGCAGGATATTGTTCATTGTAAAAAACGTTATTGGGCATAGAATTTTTTATTTTTTTTCATCCTTTTTAAATTTTTCCCCATGGCAAATTTAAAATATTGAACACACCTATACTAAACTATGCTAAATAGCAATACCATTCGACACACAACCAGTATTGTTAGAAACACAGGGGCCGCAAAACCTTTATATTTGGCTTTTCAAAGCGAAAGCTGAAATGCTTTGCCGGGTCAATATCGGTCTGGATAAATTTGGCAAACGGCCAAAACTGAAAATCGTTGTTGGTAAAATGAGAAAAGAATAAAATGCATAATGATTTTATGTAAAGTAAAAATATCGTCATGATATGTACGAAACTGAAAAATAGTTATTATACATAGGGTTGCCAGATGAGCAGCTGAAAAAAATTGACCATAAAAAAAAACATTAATTCATTTTTAAATTCAAAAAATAATAGTTTAAAAAACTAAAAAAACACGCTTTTATATGCAACCGAACTAAAAATTAGAAAATAATTTTTTATTACAAAGAGTTTGTCAGTCATCTCAGAGTAAAAGCGTGGGGTGCTTAATATATTAAATGTTATAATTATTCTATTTGCAAATATCTATGAGGGAAAAGTTATGAAAAATAGTAAAATGCACCCCACGCTTTTTACACTGAAATGACTGACAAACTCTTTGTAATAAAAATTATTTTCTAATTTTTAGTTCGATTGCATATAAAAGCGTGTTTTTAGTTTTTTTACTATTATTTATTTTTCATTTTTAGTTCGATATATCAATTAGTTTTTAAAATAAATGCTCCAGTTTATTCACTAAAAATTTCTTCGCCATGCATGCTTGATTTAAAGCTAAAGTGGCCACATATTTTCACCTTTTAAAACTCCCTATTTCTATGTATTTTACACCTTTTATTATAAAATTGAAAAAAGTCAATTAAAAACAAATTTGGTCAAAATGGGGGTTGCTCCAACTTTCGAGACAATTACCCAATTTGCATAAATAAGACAAATATTTTTAAAATATTACCTTTTTAAACTAAAAGAAATTTACCATAAATGTTTTTTCTAAATATGAGTTTACTTTAGTTTACTTACCTTAAGTGATATTTTAATGTAGTTTGCTAATCTCCATTTCCAGTCTTTGTCCTAATCTAACATTCGGTACAAGTACCTAACACTCAATAAGGGCCTTCTTTTAGAAAGTATAAATGGAAGATGGTATAAAAGTTATATGCAATAACTTGTTAGTTACTTTCCCAAAGCAATAAGTAATTTTTCATAGTTTTTCTTTTCAATCTATATTTTGACAACTGACATATTCATTTTACTCCAAATGAGCTTCAGGCTAACGCTTTCACGCACTTTTGCGGTTTTGCGCCGACGGAGCTGCAGGAGATCGCTTCACGAACCTTTTTGATTATAGGTTATGTGATTTAGGAACTATTTTGCTTACGAATGATTATTCTGGCTGCGGAGGACCATCTTAATTATTTATTTGCTTCTTGTATTTCAACTAAAGTGTATACTTTGTTTTTAATAGCTTAGTTAACTGATTTTTTCAACTTTAATTTCACTTTAAAGGAATTTTAGGTTATTTTATGACTTTGAATTTTGTCAGATGTCAGATGGTAATACAGATTTCTGTTTTATGACCGCCTGTTTTAAAAAACAAGTGAAGGTTATTCGTTCGTTAAAAAAACAAAAGGTTATACGCTCCCGGAACGAATACGTTCAGCGAACGAATGAGTTCAATTTAGCAGAATTCAGCCCCAGAATTGAGCCCTGGTCCCCAACCCGTCGGCAAATGTTGTCAAGTTCGATTATTCAATTGTCTAATCTGGCGCATCCGCCAGAACGTACGATTTTTCACTTTTCCGGTTTTCCTGGAAAATGCTGGAACTTAACGGAATACTGTTTTTAAATTATTGCATTGTCATCGGTCCTTGATACGTGTGCAAAGTTTCAAAGAAATTGAATAGCTGGAAGTTGGTAAAAATTAGGCTCAAAGATTCCGTTACATAGATGGATAGATAGATGGATAGATAGTTACAACCCAAGTTAATAAAAGCGTGTTAAAAAAGAGTTAATTATACAGGGTTATTTTTAAGTTGGTATTTGTTTTTTAACACTGTATGAAATGCAAGAAAATAATAAAAATTTTAAGCTTTCCTATTGAATATGGTTAAGGTACTCAGTCCAGTCTCTTTGTGGTTCTTCCCTCGTTCGGTCAAAAATGCGCGGAACAAAAGTAGTTTAGAGTGATCTGTGAACTTAGAAAATATTTCTTTGGATTTTTACCCTTTCAGTGACTTGGAATAAAATAAAATTGTTTTTGTTTCTATTAAAAGTAAGTTTTAGGAAATCTTGTTTTTAATCTGGAATTAAAATTTATTTTAATTTATAAAAATGATATTTTAAAATTTTATTTATTGTAGTGAAATTTTAATTTTCTGAGCCACTACAATTTTCTTTTCATTAATAAAGAAAAATCAGTTTCCCTTCATTTAATGATATTAAATTAAATTAAATTTTGTTTCACTTTTAATTACTTTATTTTATTTTTGCACAAAAAATAAAATCAGTCTACTTTGCCCAGTTGATTACAGTATGGGCTGGTATCTTTCGCTATTTTGCTAAATTATTGTGTGCATTTTTCCAAAACCCTGCTTGTTAAACAAAATCTAACATTTTTTTACAAATCGATATTTTCAGAGGTATATAGTCCGGGAGGTAGCAACGCCGCAACGTCAGGAAAGCAAGAATTTTGGGTTGGCTCATTTTTTATTTTTTGTTTTTCCTCCTTTTTCGGGTAGATCCTCGGCTGTCTGGCTAACGGTTGCGGTTGCGTTGGCGCCCAGCTGTGACCTTGACATTTAGAGCTGTCACTGACATGTCAAAAAATGCAGACCTTGGACATGTCTTATCATTCCAAGTTTAATCAAAATATATCAAACGGTTCAGAAGTATGAAGGGGGACAACTGTATGATTACCAATAATAAAAGTGTCTGGCAATAAAAAACATATATCTGGTAAACCTATCTAAACCTTGGATTATTACCTGTACAGGTAGGATGTTGTAATATATACTAATAAACGCAACCAATACGCCAGCCAGACAGCTCAGAGTCTATCCAGAAAAAGAAGGAGAAAAACATATCAAAAAATCAGCTGACCTAAAATTCTTTTTCCAAAACGTTGCCACCACCTAAAGTATTACCTAAACGAAAAAGAAAATTTTACCGCGAAAAATCTTGAGAACGTGTTAAAAGATGAAGATAAAAATAAATTTAAAAATTTTAATCTAAAAAAATCCCCATACGCCTTACACTAAAGTTGATTCGAGGCAATTTCCCTAAGCACGCTTCTCTAGAGTCAATTTTCCAGTAATCCGCTTGAGACCCAAACACTGCGACGAAATTTTTACCGAAAATCACCATGCAGCATTAAAGTGGGTTATGAGGACGAGCAGTAGCAAGTTTTTGTTATTCTAGTGCCGTCGCTTACCAGTTTTGGCGATTTGCCAACGTTATGCAAAGAGATATTGAACCGACACGGCATTTTATCATTCCCTTAAATCCGAAGGTCAACACCCTTTTGCGGCTCTTGGGGATCCTAGCTTGGCTATTCGGAACAGTTTATTGAAAATATCCGGCATTACTGAACTTAATAGAGTCATAAATAAGAGGGTTTTGTCGTCACGTAGAGTTGCGTCGTTTCTCTACGAATACCAATGAAATTTTTAGAAGTAAAAAGTTAAAAGGTCTCGTATTTTGGAACGATAATCCTATCAAACATTTTATTTAAAAATTTGGTGGTACAGTTTGATTTTGGATAGTATCTGCAACTGTAAAGATAAAACAAAACAAGGAAAAACACTTTTGGCACAAAAAAGCTAAAATCCCAAGGCGCGATTTATATTAGCGGTGCGATTCCGGTTCGTTTTCAGTTCGATCTCGGTCCGATTAAATATTCTTACGTGCAAAACAAATGAGCCTATTTATACCAAGGTTAGTTTATATTTATAAGGTTGCAACACATCCTCAACTTTTAGGCGGTTCGAGGTCGAGGGGCGCAAGGGAGGGCACTCTACGAAAAAAAGTTGGCAAGACTGGGTAAAATCAAAGCTGAATATCAATCCAGTGGCGTCTAGAATTTGCGCATTTTAGTTTGCATTGTTTTGGAAGTGATATTAGTTGAAAGATGTAATTCCAAGTGTTTTTTATTTAAAGTAAAAGAATTTACAACTTAATAATAATTAAAAACTGTTGTGTAAACGGTTGTTCTACTAATACAATAAACTGTATATCTCCGGCAATGAACAACATGGCCGAAAAATAGGAGATGTGACGTCATAACACGTCAAAGCAATATGGCCGATTGTCGCGACCCTATATAGACCAACTTTGGTTTATACTATCAATACCGCTACAGTCCCGGTCCGGTTTCATTCCGATACTCGTACCAATACATTCCAAAGAATATTTTAAGCATCAACTTCTGAAAAAGACTGAAGCATACCTGCACAATAGAGAGAGAGAGTGGGAGCCAAACGTGTATCGGACCGGGAATCAACCAAATGCGTATCGCTAGAATGAACACGACAAGATTATATCGGACCGAGATCGAACTGAGAACGAACCGGGATTGTACCGCTAGTATGAATCGCGCCTTAAACTCTCACCGAAACGGCTAGAAAGAATTTTTAAACTCAGTGCAATTGAATCGAAATTATCCCACCTAAAAAACGCGCTAATGGCTAATGGATTATCAAAGCATGAAATACGGAGAACAATGCAACTAAAGGAAAATCCCAAAGTCAAGGAACAAGGTCCACCAGCAGCAAAAACCTTTTTACCTTACATTTCGGTGGTCACGGAGAAAATAGGTCGACTACTTCGTAATGTCCATGTCACGGTAAATGTAAGCAATTGGTAATTATCGGTATTATAGATAATTACCAACGCACTATGGTAAATATAGTGAATTATCCACATTTACCGGTAATTATATGAAACTTCTGCGTGACTGTGGTAAATGTTGATATAAGCTTTGAAATGGAGAGGGAATGGCGCGGCCGGAGCACGGGGATTGTGATACTTGCCGCCGCGCACGAATAAGCGTCTAGACCTTGGTACATGTCGTTTTTACTTGGAGTTCTATATATATATCATCGAAGTCACGGTCAGGTTAGTTTTGGTTAGCAACGCCTTTTTTTTTTTTTTAATTGGCCGCACCCTATTCATTTTCCGGTTTTCGCAATTGATTCCGAATGTTTGGTTTCATTATTTACTACATTTACTAAAGGGGTATGGTAATTTTATATAATTTCCGGTAAATTTAATTAATTTGAAGGTTTTTACAACCTTTACCACGAGCACTGGTAATTATGCACAGTTCCCGGTAATTGTACATAATAACCGCACTATCCACATTTACCATAACATCAATATAATAAAACTATTTACAGACCAACAACAAAAGTAAGGGATTGTTTAAGATCAGCTAAGGAGAAGGGAACACTCTGGCCTGCTCAGGAGTTTATAGAATTCCGTGTACGTGTGACAGGGTGTATATCAGAACAACCAAAAAATCAATTAGCACTAGAATCAAAGAACATAAAGCCAACTGCCGCCTGGGACAGACTGAAAAATCAGCCTTAGCCGAACACATTTTATCGGGAACAGAACACCATACAAAATTTACCAATATTTACTCTAATACAAAGTCATAAAATGGACCTTTATGTGCTTTATAGTTAGTACTGCTTGGAAATTGGTATATTTAATTACTTTTTATAAAAAATACCGGGTGCCCACGAGATTAATGGCAAGCCTGTTATTTTTGTGAAAAGTGTTACACGATTTTGAAATTTTGGTCGGATGTATGGTTAAATAGGATGCAAATTTCTGTTGTTTCAGATTTTATGTGGCACATCTGGTTTAACCGGAGGTGCTATTAACTTTCCTATTTTAAACAATAATCATCATCAATTGCCAACGAATCTTTAGAAAATTATCAAAAAAAAAACAGATCACTACGATTTATTTTAGTTTTTGGAGGTTATGAAAAAATGGGGACCTGAATTCCTGTTTGAAGGGCACAAACACATCAAATCCACACTTTCACAAGCATAACGAGGGGGCGGGGGAGGGAGAATGGTGGTCCGCCCCTGGCCCCCTGTTGGAAGGGGTCTCCGAAAAGTGGGTATTCAATTAAAAGAAGGTATAAGTACATAATATTATGTTGTGTTTTTTAGAAGAAAAAAGTAAAAGAAGTGTCCTGGCCTTAACAAATTATATGATATAGTAAAAAGGCCCCGTTGGGAATAAAGTTTTTTTTTTTTGGTTGTAAAGTTTTCCTACAAAAGAAAGTTAAGAAAAGGGGGCCCCGACCCTAGCAAACTGTATTATGTTATAGCGGGAGGGACTCGGTTTAAAGGTTACCTTAACCTTTTAATAGTATGGCCCCTGGCTTCATTTTCGCCTCGGGCCACGAAACACTAGCTACGGTACTGCACACTTAATATCGCTGTTTCATTATTTTGTTTTTATTTAGTAAAGTATTCTTATTTTTCTTGTTTTATGCAGTTGCGTCACAATTTTAAATTTTAAACTAAAAACTATTCTACATATTTAGCTTTTCGTAAAAAATGTATCCAATACAAAATTAAACCATTCGCACAGAAATTTTAAACTACCAAACTTGGCCTAAAATAAACAGGATTTAAATTTTTCCTTCCATATCTCGTTAGTTAACAAAAATATTGCCAATATGCTCGTTCATGTGCAGTTGTTTTTCCATTACCCAAACTGTATTTGCGCTTAGTAAACGATATCAAAATGACATCAAGTGTGAAATATTAATGACGTGGAAAAGCTCTGCAGTGACGTATAAAGCGGCCAGTCCTAACAAATTTTAGATTTTCCGAATTAAGCGTGAGTTTAGTTTAAAATATTTAGAATTCAAGACAACTGTTTTATGATACAAATAAAATTTTAATTAGAAAGTATATTATACAAATTTTTAAACAAAATATTATTTGTTTTTCTCCAGAATAAAATTAAGAAGTTTATTTAACATTTTAAGAAAATTAAAACTTTTATATAATATGAAGAGCTATTCTGCTCTTACACAATATAATAAAAGTTATGATTACTTTAAAAGAAATAAAATAATGAAATATTTAACATTAGGTTACTTAGAATAAAAAGGTTTTAATCTATAAACAAAGGTTCATTAGCTCTCGGTTAAAATTATTTTAATCCAATAAAATAAAATCTTAACAAGACGTCCAGACGGGAACTGGGCCAATGGTTGCGTCTCAAAAATGTAGGTAAATAGTTTACCAAAAATATGGTAAACAGTTTACCTAAAAATTACTAATAAACTTGTTAGAAAACGTCTTGTTAAGATTTTATTTTATTGGATTAAAATAATTTCAACCGAGAGCTAATAAACCTTAATTTATAGATTGAAACCTTTGTATTGTAAATAACTAAATATTAATTATTTCATTATTTTATTTCTTATCATAATTTTTATTATATTGTGTAAGATCAGAATAGTTCTTCATAATATATAAGAGTTTTAATTTTCTTAAAATGTTAAATAAACTTTTAATTTTATTCTGGAGAAAAGCTTAATAATATTTTGTTTAAATTTAATCTCCCAGAGAAACAAATAAAGCCTAAAATACTTTATCATAATAATATACAAATGTTGTATGAAATGTGTAACTTATTTACTAAATATTAAAATTTGGTTTATAAGACTGAAAAATTACCCTATTAATTTACACTACCGATATTCTCATATCAGCAAGTTTTTATTATATTTTTTAATTTTATTTCGGGAGACCAGCATACCTAGTACTTTTAGGGTAGAAATCCACGATGAAATTTTTCATGAAATTTTTGTGTCATGAGTCAAAAATTTCAAGTTTCCTTGTAAAAACTCAATTTGTTTCAAACTTGAAATTTTTGACTTATGATAAAATTGTATACAAAAAACTTTTATACTGGATTTCTATTTTTATATTCAGTATTCAGAATGTTATTCTATTAAAAATTTGAAAGTAGCAGTCATTTCCGGTTAAACCGAAAGTAAAAGAAAACAATTGAATAGGTCAGCCAATGCATAATTATGTCAAATATCGATATACCAAATTTAATTTCTCTATCTTAAAAGATAGAAAAGTTGTAGGGGAGAAACACCCGGTATAACTTTTTTAAAACTAATTTTAAATTAATATTATCTTTTTTAATTAGATTCTATAGCCATGTAAGTACTTTTTAAATATAATGTAAAACATATTTACGTAAATGTATTTAACTTAATTGAACAAAAATAAAAACTAACCGCTGTAAAAATACACAAAAGTTTTCGGGTAAAAAAACTGACAGTTTTTGGGCCAAGAAATACTTGATTATTTATAAAATAGCAGAATTTTTAACAACTTTTGCTTAAAAATGTATTCGTTATTCTAAACCAAATTGTATGATACTTACTAGTTTAAAATGTAATATGTTATGTAAAAGGTAACATGTTGTTAAAGTTCAAATTAAACCTGAAGCCTATTAGGCATAAAATTAAATCTTTTTGACCATTTAAAAAACAAAAATGATGATGGCGGCTTAAAAAAGAGAAGTCGAATTTTAAGTTAAATAACGTCATTTTTTAAAGAAAAAATGGTAAAGTGGGATTAAATTTTAAAATATCTCTAATAAAAAACTGTTTCAAAAAATTTAGTTTTTTTAGATAATTTCGGAACAAGTGGAAATTTTGTAAATTTTTAAAACTGAATATTTTGCTGCTTAAAAATGCATAACTTTTTTAATTTAACTACGGTATCTCTTAGTATTATTAAAAACCTCATGGTGGGGTTCGAATTTGTAACAGCCAATATTATCATTATACGTTTTGGTAGGGGAGGATTTCGGTATTTACTACAGGGTGGCAGATTAATATATCGGAAGATACCGTCCTTGTACTCGGTTAAGTATTTTCACCAAATATGAGCCCCATATACAGGACCGATCGTAAAAAACAAAAATATATCCATCAGAAATTTTCAACCGCGTTAGATTAAGATAGGGGACGTTAATTACATGCCAAACAGTGTACATTTAACTAATCTGGGTACTTATTCTTGAAACTGGGAAACAGCGTTCTCATAAGAAAAGTGAGCTGAGTTCTCTCGAAAAGCTTAAGTAGGTATTCTTAAACGCAAACGAATGCTTCCATCACTAGACGTAAGAAAAACAGCCCGGCAAGTGAACAATTATTTTGGAGATGTGATCGAGTACGTTCTCTTATGTTCGAGAATTAGGACCCTGAAAATTTGAAAGTGACGTAAAGAAGGCGAAGGGCTACAAAGCGTGGGTATTTTTTAATTTAAAAAAATATATAATTTGATACGATTCAAACGATTTTTACGGGTTGAAAAAATAAGAGTATTATTTGGACATTTTTAAAAATCTAGCCATTTTTTCCACCGATAAAAAGGTAAATATTTGGGCCATATGAATAACAACAAGCAAATGCTTATACCTATAAAATTTAAAATAAATTATTTTGCTTATAAGTATAAGCAATTATTACACATAAAAAAATAAAAATTAAAATTTTGACAAATTATTGTTATATAAACGAAAATAGCCGAGACTTTAAACATGGCAGTTGTAATCAGGGTTAGAAGACCTTTGAAATAAAGTCACTCGACCAATTTTTTCATGTAAGATTTTGGTGGTAAAACATGTTTTTTTTTATCTTTGGACAAACCACGAAGGCTAAAAGCCTAAATACTAACGCACCGTGGGTGTCTTAAGCGAGGTAAGAGGGAGTTTGTTGACACGGGACTTAAATACTTGAAGATTTGGGGGAAGGAAAGACCTCCGCGGGCAGCAGGTTCCACAACCTAGAAACTCTAGGGAGAAAAGAACGAACAAGGTGGGAAGTTCGGGGCCTGTCCAGTTGGACCGTATAGGGATGCATACGCGCGGAACCACGCGTTTCTCTGTTGGGAACCGTAAGTGGAGGAACTATACTGGACAATTCTTCAGAGCAGAAGCCATGAAAGTACCTATAAAAAAGCGATAAATCCCCCACGGCCCGACGATGTGCAAGAGTGGGAAGCCTTTCTGTAAGTGAAGGATCATTAATGAGACGAATAGCTCTTCTTTGAATAGAATCAAGAATGCTAAGGGTTGTGGGGGACGCCATGCCCCAGATATGCGAACAATATTCCAAGGGAGGTCGGATTTGGGACACATATAAAGTGTATAAATTAGAAGGGAAAAAATACTTTTGGCTCGAAAGAGAAATCCAAGCTTTTTTGAAGCTGCCGTTGCTATAGATACAATGTGTTTATGCCAGTTAAGGTTACTTTCAAATGTGACGCCCACAAGATTAAAGGTGTCTTTGCTCTGTAAAACTTGGCCGCTCATAAGTAGAGGATGATTATTTGATGACTCTTTTCGCGACAAGGAACATGATTGTGTTTTGGATGCATTAAAATGGACGAGATTTTTAGCGCCCCAATCCAATATTAAATTAAGATCCTGCGAAAGAGATATCTGCATCGCTCTGCGTTTGTTTTCCAAGTCAGGTTTCGTAATGGGTTTAGGAACCTGAAAACTGGAGTGAAGGGTACTATCGTCGGCGAAACTATGAATGGAATTAGTTCTGGACGAGAGAAGGTCGTTGATGTGAAGAAAAAACAATGTTGGTGCCAGAACTGAGCCCTGAGGGACTCCAGCATTTACTTGGTGAAAGCTTGAAGAATGGCCGTCCACAGTAACTGATATACGACGATCAGATAGATAACTAGAGAGCCAAGTACAGAGTTTAGTTGAAAGACCATAGGAGGGAAGTTTATTAAGAAGTACGGCATGCCAGACCTGGTCAAAAGCTTTGGATATATCAAGAGCAACGATCGGGGACTCACCTAGAAACTCAAGAGACTTATTCCAGCTGTGTGATACGAATGAAAGGAGATCTGCTGTAGATCTTTTGTGGCGAAATCCATACTACCTGTCATGCAAAATTTTGTGTTTTTCTAAGTACTTAAGAATTTGTGAATTAATTAGTTTTTCCATTACTTTACAAAGAACTGAGAAAATTGAAATTGGTCTATAGTTAGATGAAAGAGATTTAGATCCTTTCTTGGGAATAGGTTGAACACGTGCAGCTTTCCAGCTTTCCGGAAAGATACCTGTGTCGTAAGAAATTCGAAAGAGCCGAGTTAAGATTGGTGCAAGTTCTGGAGCACATTTTTTTAAAACGATTGCTGGTATGGCATCCAGCCCAGACGATTTCTTGGTGTTAAGGGAAGAAAGGATACGCTTAATGTGTTTTACCTTAAAAATAATATCGGGCATTTTATGAGGAACTGGGGTAACCGCTGGAATTGGATGATTTACGGGAGGGTCAAGCGTTGAATTGGTAGCAAATTGTTTAGCAAATAATTCTGCCTTTCCTTTAGCGGTAGAAACAATTTCATCTTCCAAAGCTAGTGGCGGAAAAGAACTGGTACATAAATTCCTACTTATGTTTTTCGCAAAGGACCATGTTTTCCCTAAAATCGTTTTTCCTTAAATAGCCTGTAGTGCCCAAAATAAGCTCTGTTTCGTTTTTAAAATGGCCAACCCCATATAAGCCTTCAGCTTGTGTTATAAGTATTTATGGTTAAAATAAGCAAATAAATAGCAAATCAGACAAAAACGCTTTACTCGTTCAATCTCTGTCAACTCTATTAATCCTGCGGCTTTAATTGCATTTAAAGTAAACCAGGGAAGGCAGCACCTGCCTGTTTCCGATATAGGAATAGCAGGAAACAATTTGTAGTCGCAACATCGATACCGCTGATTAATTAGTCAATACGTAATCGATGGATTACAGTTTTAATTTCATTTAGCCGATTTGTGTCGGGCGGAAATAATTTCTATGCCAGTTCGCACTAATTCAGTTTTGACGATCATTACACAGATGGATATGTCAGACAAGTCGGGCAAATAAAAAAATAAAGAAATTAATTGGAAAATGTGCATTTTAATTTTTTTTGGTTACTGTCGTTAGTGTTTTATCAACACATAATTTAGTGGAGTGTTGTAAGAGGTATACCTTGAAATACATTTTTTATTTTGAATGTATTTATGTTGAGCTTTGCAAATTACCTATATAATACATAAAATACCACAAACATTTTTGTACAAAAATATGTTTTTAGAACTATAACCTCTGTATTTTTATAAATTGAAAACAAAGAATATACCCCTATTTATATACATATACATATATATATATATATATATATATATATATATATATATATATATATATATATATATATATATATATATATATATATATATATATATATATATATATATATAGGTACTGAGATTCCCATGCTTAGGATCCTTATCTTGGACACACTATATATATATATATATATATATATATATATATATAGGTACTGAGATTCCCATGCTTAGGATCCTTATCTTGGACACACTATATATATATATATATATATATATATATATATATATATATATATATATATATATATATATATATATATATATATATATATATATATATATATATATATATATAGTGTGTCCAAGATAAGGATCCTAAGCATGGGAATCTCAGTACCTATTGAAGTTACAGCTTAGGTGAAATTAGGAAAAGTTGTGTTTTTTAAAGCTTATTTACATGCCGTTTAAAAACTAGACAAATTTTTATGGCCTGCTGAGATATTTGGCAAAAACGAAAATTTGACTATATCGATTTTATTTTTTCTGACTTTATTTGAAGAGATATAAAAAAACTAATAACACGTTTTCATTGGCACTATTTAGCTACTACATGATGGTATTTTTAGATTTTATACCCGACGTTTCGTTTTCAAGAAACCATCATCAACTTTATTTTTTTATATGGCTCGAAAAAAAAGTACACTCTGTATCTGATCCCATTTTTTATTACAAAGTCAACGATGTATCACATGTCATATTTTAATTTTTAGTTAAACAAAAAATTGCATTTTATCTATTTTTTAAAGTTATTTTTAAGTAGGCCTTGCAAACAAATGCTTGGACGTTAATACCTGTTACCGTACAGCACACTCGATTTGTGTGCCAAATATCAACTGGATTGGTTAAAAAATAAATGCAATATGGTGAAAAAACCAAAATAAAAATTGAACTTTGACGGCTTGTAACTCGAAAACGAATGACATCTTGAAAAAAATTATATGAAGCTCTACCCTTATTCTGTCAAGTAGAATCACCCCCTTAAGTTTCGTGATCGATTTTTGAATTACCCTGTATAACGGAAAAGTTGGTGTTACTCTTTTTATGTTTATTAATGTTTTAAAAGGGCTTAGGCCATGTAATAAATAAATAAGATTATTGCCCTTATAATCTTTCCAAAACATATAGACTTCAATGAATCGTAAGTAATTTATCCTACAAAGATATATAACACACTATTTCATCTTTATCTCCCTGTAACAGTGACAAAATCACCCACTGCATTCCACATCGGATAATCAAGGACCTGGAAAGTGTCACGCTGGCTGGTACAGTTCATTGGGCATTCCATCGTAAACCAGCCACACTGCTTGTCGCCTGCCTAGGCCAGATATCCCGACACTGAAGTGCTTGCTGCAATATCCTTTCTTGGCCGGATCTATGCACCATTGAACAGCATACAAATTGCCGAGATTTTTCCATTTTTCCATTACTTCGAACGTATTTACGTCCCGAGCGTAAACTATACACTAATGAAAAGAACCGTGCACTGTATGTTACGATAAATGATTGCCATATGTTACCTGCACGCTTTACAAACATGTGTGTGGGAAAATCGTATAAAGTGTTTGTCGCTCATATATTATTTTGGATTAAAATTGTTTTATAAGAAGAAAAATATTTAGTGTAACTAGTTTAATATAAACAAAATATAACTTGGCTTTTCTCCAGAATAAGATTAAAAAGTTTATTTAACATTTTAAGAAAATTAAAACTTTTATACATTATGATTATAAAGAACTATTCTGCTCATACACAATATAATAAAAGTTATTATTACTTTAAAAGAAATAAAATAATGAAATATTCAATATTAAGTTACTTAAAATACAAAGGTTTCAATCTATAAACAAAGGTTCATTAGCACTCGGTTGAAATCATATTAATGCAATAAAATAAAATCTTAACAAGACGCCAGACGAGAACTGGGCCAATGGTTGCGTCTGTTAGGATTTTATTTTATTGCATTAAAATGATTTCAACCGAGTGCCAATGAAACTTTGTTTATAGATTGAAACCTTTGTATTGTAAGTAACTTAATATTGAATATTTCATTATTTTATTTCTTTTAAAGTAATAATAACTTTTATTATATTGTGTAAGAGCAGAATAGTTCTTCATAATGTATAAAAGTTTTAATTTTCTTAAAATGTTAAATAAATTTTTTAATCTTATTTTGGAGAAAAGCCAAATAATATTTTGTTTAAATTTAATCTCCCAGAAAACAAATAAAACATAAAATATTTTAATATAGATTAAACAAATTTATTATTAATAGTGCCTGGGCCAGCAATGAAATGGACTTTATAAACCTTTTTTTTATAAACGACGAGTCTACCTCGAATATTCCTGATAGGCGTTGAGCCAGGTAGTCAAACACGTACTACGGTTATATCAAATAGTTCAAGCTGGCTTGAAAACAAAGTGGCTTTGAAGCGATTTCCAAGTCTACGTGTTTATTTCGGTGGCTTGAAAGTCGATTGAAAATCGAGATCAAGCACATTTCAGGCCATCATCGTACTCATGCGGCAGTTTTGCATGTAACTTCACAGTGGACATGAAATGAGAAACAAACCTCACTTTTTATTCCGTCCCGTTTTGTGTGCTGTTGTTGGTGTGAGCGTGTTTTAAAGTTTTTTGTTTTTCCATTCATATTTTGTATAAAAATGTCAAAATCATATATGGAATTGACACTAATGACGTTTAAGGAAGCATTTATCTAAAGTTAGGCAGTTGGTAAGCCCGCTTGAATCGTTTATATCGTGTTTCTAATCGGCTTCAGTGAAGTCAACCCTACTTATTTTTCAGGCTTGACTTGAACGATTCAAGTCACTTTCAAGTGCGTTTATGTCGCTTTTTTAAGCCACTTTTAAAAGCTGCTTTAACTCAAGCTAGCTTTAACTATTTAATATAAACGTAGTGTATTACTACGTTTATATCGAGATAGTTCAAGCTGGCTTGAAAACAAAGTGGCTTTGAAGCGATTTTCAAGTTTACGTGTTTATTTCGGTGGCTTGAAAGTGGATTAAAAATGAAGATCAAGCACATTTCAAGCCATCGTCGTACGCATGCGGCAGTTTTGTTTCCAACTTCACAGTGGACATCAAATGAAAAACAAACCTCACTTTTTATTTCGTCCCGTTTTGTGTGCTGTTGATGGTGTGAGCGTGTTTTAAAGTTTTTTCACCTGTTTCTCCACTCATATTTTGTATAAAAATGTCAAAATCATATATGAAATTGACACTGATGACGTTCGAGAAAGCATTTATCTAAAGTTAAGCAGTTATTAAGCCCCCTTGAATCGTTTATATCGTGTTTTTAATTGTCTTCAGTGAAGTTAACCCTACTTATTTTCAGGCTTGACTTGAAAGACTCAAGTCACTTTCAAGTCCGTTTATATCGCTTTTTTCAAGCCACTTTTAAAAGCCGCTTTAACTCAAGCTAGCTTCAACTATTCGATATATACGTAGTAACAGATGTTTTGGTTTTCTGTCTGGGGAGTAAGTGTAACCCACAAATTTATATTTGTCATAAAGGTAGGATAAATTTTTCGTGTGATACTTTTTAAAATTCGGTAGCTTAGTGATGCTAGGACGTCACAAGATGGCCGCCGGGCGAAAATCGTGATTACCCATTCCACTCTAGTTTTATGTGTAAAGAATAAAAGTATAATAGAAATACGGATTTAGTATAAAGTCAGGATTATTATTTAGAAAGATACTTTATTAAATTGGGTAGTTTAATTATCTTATTATGTCCAAAAGATGGCCATCGTGCTAAAATTATGGTTTAACAATCTAAATTCGAGATTTATTTATAAGAAATAAAGAGTATTATACAAATTTTAATGCATCCTAAAGCTTTAGAATTATTGTTTGTGATTATATTTTGTAAAACTTAGTAGCTTATACCAAATGACTTCACAAAGATGGGTGTTGGGCAGATTTAAATATTCAAGATGAAAACTATAGGTGTTTATCATATTATTGCTTTAAAACTTAATATTGATGCAGAAAAATTTAAATTTAAATACAAATCCTAAATTAAATTTAAAATAAAAATTCAATGTTATTATATTATACAGACTGTCTCCAAATGGGGTCTCCAAAAGGAAAAATGAATAAAAAAAGGACAAACGGATAAAAGAATTTATTTTTAAACAAAAACAAAAATCATTCAAAAATTTTATTTTTAAAAATAAAAGTTTTTTACTGCTGGAAATTTTCCATATTGTTAGTTAGTAATAGTTCGATATAGCGGTTTTCGCTATCTAAGAGATTTTCGAAAAATTATTTTTTTGGGCGTTTCTATAGGTCGATTATAACGCAAATCAGTGTGCGCGTTTTCCAAAACCCATTTCTATAATTTATTATTAATAAAAACATATTTACGGGACGGTGGAGTGAACAGGGGGACAAAACAGTATAAATCCAACGTCAAACACGAGAAAACATTAATACACTGCACTCGGGGCACATGAAAAATGTTAATTAATTTTAAAAAGTATTAAATTTTTCGAAAAACTATCCCACACATATGAGATATCTCGTCCGCCATTAATTAAAGGAAAATTTATTTTGGTCAGCTGATAACATGATCATCATGTTCGTCATTATGAAAATGACGGTCTTGATAGAAGCAGCGTTGCCAAACTTCTTATGAAGAATTAACACCAAGCCTATTTCAGGGATTATCCACCATTTCCATGAGAAACAATGGTATTTTTGTAGAAATGCCTCCTTCCTTATGTTTAGGTATTTTCCTTTTTTCTCTACAAATTATAATAGGAAGATGGAATAACTTAATTTTTCATATGAATTTTGTCCTGTATCTTCCTTTTTTTTAAGCTATTGTCACTTTCTTACTTTATTTGGCAACATCGGAAGACATTTACAATTTTATTGCAAATTCTTCTTTTTATGCAGTGACAGCCATGGCGGGATTGTTGTACTATTATTTATTTTTATTTTTTTAATCAATTTTTTGACATTTATGTAAACAGAAAGTGCGGTGTGTACTGTGAAATACTGTTTTTGGGCGTTTAATGTAGGATTTCTACTGTTTCGTCCCCACCCAGCACCCCTGTTCACTCCACCGTCCCGTAATATGTTTTTATTAATAATAAATTATAGAAATGGATTTTGGAAAACGCGCACACAGATTTGTGTCATAATCGACCTATAGAAATGCCCTGAAAAAGAATTTTTCAAAAATCTCTTATAATAGCGAAAACCGCTATATCGAACTATTACCAGAACTTACCCTGTTTAACACCAATCAGGGTAAAACTAAATTTAATTTAAATTAGCTTTGGACCATGCGACCAGTTTTCCCTAAATGTTTTTAAATTTTATTATTATTGATTTATTTGTCCTCTTGTCTCTTGTAATACCTATCCTGGGACAAACTGTATACTTCTCACATAAGAACAAATCTTCCTTCTATGAAACAAGCTTGTGACTGAGCCATAGTATCAGACAGATTCGCTGTAGTTTTTCTCAGGCTGCTTTAAAAATCAATATGTTTCTTGTAACGCCAACAAAAACATTACAAAATAAACAATGGTATAATAAAAAAATTAAACGTTTTTATTTCCTTTTTATTTAAAACATCTAGCTGCTTGGTTAAATATTATATGGTTATTTTTAAAAATAAAACAACTGTATTTATTTGCTAATAAAAAGTAACAATTATTTTACATACAGGGTAATTTGGTGATGAAACCTTACTCTGCACTATTGCTAACTTCTTATTGGAGATACGAAATCCGTTAAATTGATAAAGTTGTAGTATTGTTCCGCTAATTAACGTGCTGCCAACAGAAAAACAATTAAACATTGGGTAATCGATTTATTATTTATATTATATCATCATTCAAAAGCAAAGAGCTTTAAAAAAGGTCCACATGAGATATATCAATTTTTTATATGTAGTTTCGGAAATAAGACCATCCTCAGGAATTTGATAGCAAACTGGCATTTTTTAAATAAAACACCTTGTATATTGCATTACCATTAAACAGATATTTTTAAGAGCTTTCAGAAAATACTAAATTTGACATGTCTATCTCTTATAGTTTTGGAAATATGGCCATCCAAGTTTTAAATTATGGTATTTGTTTGGGTACACGCCAATTATTATCTTTTTCTAAAACAAAATTAAGAAAAACCTCTAAAAAACCCAAACAATTTAAAATAGGTAACAAGAAAACAAAATTTCGACGTTTCGGTGGCAAGTCTGGCACCGTTGTCAAGATTAAATTAACATTTTTAAAAATAACTATTTGGATTTTAAAATTTAAAATTTCAGCTTTATTTTAAGGAGATTCCGAACGTCGTTTAACATTAAATAAATAATTATTGCAAGTTGCCTTTTTAAGCTCGGAAAATATTAATACCGGCCTTATTTAAATAGTGCTTGTACCTATAATTTAGAGTTATTGCAAATCATGTTGACAGTGCCATTAACCTAAAAAAGGGAAAACATTTTAAGTGGATTTTCTTTATTGTTTTGTGTCTATACTTATTTACGGAGTCCTTATCCTACTTTGCATCTGTGCAAGCTCAGATGTCAAAATAAGGCCGGTATTATTAGTGCCTGGCCTTATTTTACTGTTCAATAATTCTCTAATGTTATTGTGTTTTATTTAAAAAATGCCAGTTTGCTATCAACACAGCATGCAAGGTGTACTACTTAAAAAAAGTACATTTTTTGCAAAACCCGATGTTTAATTGTTTTTCTGTTGAAAGCACGTTATTCAGCGACAAAAATACAATAACTTTAATTATTTAGCCGACTTCGTTTTCCAATAATAAAGAAGTTAACAATAGTGCTGACTTAATTTGATCACCCTCTATATCCAACGCTTATTTAATATTAAAATTAGTTATATAATAAGTTAACTCAGCGTTTTTCTTATATCTCAAGATGATCTCCTATCTTAAATCCTTTCTTATTTATAAGCCTATAATAAAAAGGACAAGATAAATATTCGAAGCATGCCCGGTTTTTCTGTCGACTCAACACAATGCGGGAAAACTGATAGAGTCGTCTCCGTTGTAGAAGAGCAATTTACGTTTCAACTAAAAGGATAGAGCTCTGTATTCTGGTTACGTCACCTGACGTGTATATCTAAAAATAAATCTTTTACGACGCTGCAAAATCGGTCTTATCTGTATAGTTTTTTAAAAGCAATTTTGACAAGAGATTTGTTTGATTATACACTACGTTTCTATCGGATAGATAATGCAGTGGCGTATCCACCGGTGTTTCATGTGTTTCGTCGAACACGGGCCCGATGGTCCCAGGGGCCCGGGCGCCCAGGCCACAAAGTATTTTTGAAATAAAACTAACCGATACGAAACTATACGATTTTTTAATATTCCCTTAAATTTTATATACAAGTACCAGTACCGTCTCTGCGAATTTAATTTCGGAGTTCGGAGAGGCTTTAAGTTTTAACAGGGCCTGGATTCTTCTGGTGACGACTTGGTCGTTATCGATTCTCGATATTCCTTTCGAAACCTATCGGCCTTATTTTCTTATCTGTTTTTACGTAAATATTTAATAGGATAAATACTTATTTAATAAGGATAGTGCCTAGTTATGGAACTCGAGGGATATCGACTCGTAATCGAGTTTCAAACAAGTTAAGAATCACCATTCGGTAGCGACTCGATCCGATATATCTCAAAACAGCGGTTAAGAGTCCGCCTGCAGGTGTCGCATGTCAAATCAAACCTATTATTTCTTGGAATTAATAGATGGCAGGGCAAACCGAACGGTGCAGGCACCGGCGCCACGTGTGGTTTCTACGTCCAATTACGAGAATTTCTCTAAGTAGTGATTCCCCGAATGTTAAATCTGTGTGTTGTTACCAGTGAACTAATAGAGTATTACTTGTGTTAAGCTTTTAGTTTTTCTTATTTCTTTCTATATCCTTTATTTTTATTAATAAAAATTATTACTTGCAAGATATTTGTTTATTTATTGTATATTTTTAGCAAAACCTTAAAACTGATATAAATTTAATATTTAATAGGGGCCCGAAAATCTGATGGAACACAGGCCCGTAGCTACCTCGTTACGCCACTGAGTTAAATCTAGCTTGAGTTAAAGCGGCTTTTAAAAGTGGCATGAAAAAAGCGATATAAACGCGCTTGAAAGTGACTTGAATTGTTTAACTTAAGCCTGAAAATAAGTAGGGTTGACTTCACTGAAGCCTATTAGAAACGAAATATAAACGATTTAAGCGGGCCTAATAACTGCCTAACTTGCTTCCTCGAACGTCATTATTTTTATTCAAAATACACCACCTTCTAAATGTTTTAAATTGTAC
The DNA here is from genome assembly GCA_014170235.1 of Listronotus bonariensis. Taxonomy (NCBI): domain Eukaryota; kingdom Metazoa; phylum Arthropoda; class Insecta; order Coleoptera; family Curculionidae; genus Listronotus; species Listronotus bonariensis. Next base: position 57,384 of record JACEGR010002465.1, on the reverse strand, counting down.
TATAGTCGTTAGTACAATTCTAACATTTAGAAGGCGATGACAATATATGAGTGGAAAAACAGGTGAAAAGACTCACACCAACAACAGCACACAAAACGGGACAAATTAGTAAATTCTTAGAAGTTGTTGGACAGACATTCTCTTGCTCTGATATTGCGAAACCACGACATTGTTTCTTGGCCGATTTCTTTTTGTCTTCTTTATTTTGCCTTGACTTACACCATTCTACATAATCAAACAAAAGTATCGGACCCAGATATGTAATATATGCTAAATTCTAACCCTAAAATATCGAAATATAAAATCATAAGTTTTTTACGCTTTTTGCAAAGTACTATATATTGGTGGATGCTAAAGCAAAATTTACCCTTGATTTAAGTTTATAACATAAATAAAAACGTATTTTGCATGTCTGAGTCAATATCACTTTTTCATTCTTGAATAAATTGCTAAAAAATTGAAGAAAAACATTGTTGCCTATAACTCGCATGCCCCTGTCTATTAAACTAAGAATCAAACATACCCAAAGTTTTTTAAGATCAGGAAAAAATTGTGACTTTTCTGATCACGCATTTGTGATAAGTAGTCCAAGATACATCACAGAATCTGGGACATATCCTTTTTTTATCAAGTGACATTAAACTCACGATATTAAATTATTATTCCTGTCAACGTTACCCAGGTAATCCGTTTACCTTTTCTTCAAAGATAATATAGCAAATCTTTGCCCTTATTCACTGTTGACGTATCGTGTCCATGATATTTTTTTATATCACTACCTAATTTATATTCGTAAGGAAATGTAAAATAATATAAAATATTATATAAATATATAACAATATTTTTCTTTACACATTAAGATACTAAGATTTTAGGATTTTTAAATTATTTAATGATTTAAAAAATATTTAGTCCCGTACTGGACATGACTATTTAATGCGCATGTACCAAGAACCTGCCGGTGGGTCTCGAGTTTGTTTACTGCTCGAGGTCGTGAAAATCCGCAAGAGGCAACTAGGCTTTGTATATCTAAATGTAAGATATCTATGTTAAAGCCACTATTTTAAAATTGTTTTTTTTTGTTTAAAACATTTTGTTTAAAACCAATTAAATTTAATAACATAGTACAATGATTAAAATAAAACATTAACTATTTTACTATTTGAAGTTTTAATTATATTATAGACGTTCGTAGATATTTTTTTATCGCAGGTAGTACGCATTCATACTACCGCCAATAATATATACTGTTTCGTATCACCTCGTATAAAAACACGGCCTTCGTTTTTATACCTTTATTAACAGTGAAACGTAACTATTGTTACAACAACGACAAAATCACTTCACTTGTCAATCTCTCGAAGTTTACAGCACAAAAGTCGAATCTATACTAATCCATCGAAGGTTTCCCGTCGCCCTTTTATAGTATGGTGGAAGAGTAAAGAATGATCTAGAATCTTCGAGAAATATCGTGAAAATTCCATAGTACAGGATGACATAAAAGTTCTCAATGGATAATTCGGACGTTTTCGGAAACCTTCGAAACTGATGAAAGAACTTGGAAAATCTAAGGTAAATTATTCAAATAAATTATCAGACTAAATTAAAAGGTCCTAACTTTATACAATTCTATAAACTAACACTTATTTTTAATGTCCGTAACAATACATATAATCATTAATCAAATATAAAAATGATTTAAGGAAAACCACCGCTGAGAAACACTCTGTATTGGCAGCAGGTACTGGAATTTTTATTGTGTCATATATTTTCCAGTTTTTCACGCCTTCGTTGATACCAAATATCAATGGTGTTATTGGGGTTTGTTTCCTGGTCTCTATTATTGCGGTTTGTTTCGGATAAGCCGGGATCAGCAAGTTTGATTTATAGGCGGCACATTTTTCGATAACCAGTTCTGTTAAAACTCCCTCTCGGTTTTGTTTGTCACACAGATAATAATAGCCTCGCATTAAGAAAAAATTTAAAAAAGCTGCATTTTAATTTAATTTAATTTTATTTTTATTCAGTAAAAAAAAATAGATATTTAAGAAGAAATGACGGTTATATTAGTATGGTCCCAAGAGGTGGTGGCAAAGAGGGGCAGCTGCCCTCCCCTAGAGATTCTAAAAAAGTTGCACAATGTAAAGCAACCAAAGTCTAAAATTTTTTTCTTGGCTAGCTTGATCGATTATCCTCGTACGTACGAAACTCCAATAAAAACACCAATAGTATTCCATTAAATCTAAACAATTGCTGGGTTTAGCTTTTGTTTCTTGCTAACAGAAATAACAATTGATTTGTTTTAGTAATATTATAAGTAACTTTGATTTTAAAATCGCAAAAATTCGGTTACTAGTTACGATATACGATTCTTAATAGTTATAGCCGCGAAGTCAATCAATTTAGGTATAGCGTATAGTAATCGAAATCGAAACAGTAAAGAAAGTGCTGTACCGGTATCTTCTTTATGAAGCATAGACGTGCAGATTATTTTTTCCTGTCTTTTTATTAATAGCTAGTTTAAAACAAATAAAATATTTCCATTATCACTTTTGCTTAGTTATATTTTTTTATTTTTTTTTATCTTTATGACATCTCACGAAGGCTTATGCCTAAATACCAGTGTACCGTGAGTGCCAGGTTACTGGATATTTAACCCATTATTGTCGTGATCCGTCAACGTTATCCAAGCACTAAAACATGCAGTTTTTGCAACGTTTTGTCCCTGGCTGACAGTTGTCAATTTTAATTTTCAATGTGCTTTATTGAAGATATGTTCTGTACTGGTTCGGTGGATTTATTTAATTTATGGTAGTTATTTGGGTACAAGCGAGACAATAAATTAAAGCTACAAAAATATTAAAAAATAAATAAAACAAGCAAAAGTCTGCCACCGTTGTCAAGATAAAATGACCCATTATTAAAAAAACAACATATTTGACATTTAATGTCAAAGATTTCTTTAGAATCCCCTAAAAACGCTAAAAATTTTAAACCTAAATAATAGCTAAATTTTTTTTTATTATTCAATTTATTTTGACAACGGTCCAGAACCGTCCATTTACTTGTTTTAATTTTTTTTTGTTTTTGTAGTTCTAATTTATTTTCTGACGTGTACCCAAATAGCTACCATCACTTTAATGTGCTTTATTATATACATTATTTTATAGTTTTGGTATAACTCGCCCTGTATAATACCAATTTGAGTAAAATTTTGTATTTATTAGTTTTGGACCATGCTTTTAGGTCTATTTGTCCTCTTGTAGCACCTATTTTGGGAATGGTTAAGAGTCAGCGTTCCAATTAATTTTATAAATCCACAAAACTTAAGTTCTTCGTTATTGAGCTGCAGGCACAACAAAACCGACTTTATACATGTTTTTCATGGCAGAATATTTAACAGAATCCATAATGATAATCACTAAAACACTTAATACAACGGACACGGTAGATGTAAAACTCGTACTACGATTGAAAATCTACATGTGCTCTTGATTTTCCTAAAATTAATACTTTTCTTATTCTCTTTATCAACTTGCCCCCCTGTGCCATCGGCTAGCGACGCCCCTGTATGGTCTCGTTAGCCTCGGGATTTTGATCAGCTTTCCTATAGAAGAGTCGATAAAGCTGTTAAACAGGCAATCGTCGAAAGTCCTCAATAACAGATCCGAAAAAATAATTATTTGTATTTTTTAAACAATATAAATGTTATTTATACAGGGTGTTTATCAACTATTCCGAAGAACTTTAAGGGGTGATTCTCTAACAAAAAATAAGAAAAAAATAATAAAAACTCATGTCCTTAATGTTCCACTGTTGGAGTTACAGGGTTTTAAAATTTAGGAAAAACAATAGTTTTTTTACAATAACTTTTTACCCATAAAGTTATTTTTGGAAAATTTGAACGAAGTCTTCTGTGCATTAAAAAACATATTTTGTTGTACACAAAAAATATTTTTTTATCAGTGTCGTCCGTGAGGTATTTACTGCAAATATTTTTACAAAATAAATGGTACGCCACTGCACTTTCCTCAAAACAAAATATATATTTTGGATCCTCGTTAGGTTTTAAACAAATATGGACTTTTCATTTTTTTATTCGATTTATGGTTTTCGCGTATGTAAATAAAAATTATTTTTCGGCATGCTCAAATCGCTATTTAGTGAGTATTATATGGTAGTCAAGTTAAAATTACTTATTTTGCTTTAACAATCATTACATGAATTAAAAATTGAAGCATTGATGTATTTGCCAATCTTTCGCGTAGGAGATTAATTTTGATTTTTAAATAATACGGAAAAAAGGTAATATTATTTATTGTAAAATTAGCTATTAGGGATAATAAATTCCCATATCAAGAAAATGTTCAGGTTATATTAACGCGAACAAAAGATTAAAATTGTTTAATATTAAACAAAAATGTATTTAAATATTTTTATTTTAGAGAGGCGCAGAGCGTAAACTTTTTCTAAAAAATATTTACTGTATTTACTCTCACGAACGACACTGCTATTTTTTTGTACGACAAATAATTCTTTTAATGCTTAAAAGACTTTTCTTAAATTTTATTAAAATACCTGAACTGGTACAAAAGTTACGAAAACTATTTTTTTATTTTAAAATCCTGTAATTCCAAAAGTAGAACTTTCAGGACATTTTCCGCCTCTAAGAGGTTTCTGACTTTAAATAATACAAAAGAACAAAACGATTAAAAAAAATCAAAATCGAATATTGAGGACTTTCATCGAAAAGCCTTCACTGACTACTAGAGGGAAGATTCAAGGTAATTATAAACAGGCGTAAAAAGTGTCCTTCTATATGTATTTTTAAATTTTAATAGAGGCTAAGATTTTACCAATAGTACTTTTTAAATAGACACCCTGTATATAAAAAATATAATAATTGTTAAAAATATTTTGTTTAGGTCAAATAAGTTACAACTTTTACTATTTACTGCAGTGCACGTAAAGCCGGAAATTAAACGCTACTTCTAAATTGCAATTAATTTTACTTTATTACGAAATTTTATTGTGCCATAGCCGTTCTGCAAAAATAATGTCATATTTATTTTAGCAGCCCTTTATTTTAACACCAATAATCGTAAATAACAAAAATACTAGCTAATATGTCTCTAGCTGGCGACTAAACAGGCGCGTTCTGTAATTACCTCTCAGATGCGAGGAGATTTTGTTGATGTCATTTGTAATAAATAAATAAATGAAATGAAATGAAATGAAATAATAGTTATTTATTAGATAAGTGAGTTATATTACATATAAGTCACGCAAGAAAAGTTTAACTCTCGAGCCCGAAGGGCGAGAGAGGTAATTTTCTTAAGTGACTTATATGTAATAACTCACGTGTCTAATACAAAATTTTATCCAACACTTTCAGTATAAATCGTATTTAATATCGAAAATAATTTGAAAACGTCATCCATTATTTGTTACTTGTCATTGTCAACACCAGCAACAAAATTTTGTATTTTTGGAAAGCAAGCTTGTTTGGTTGTAATGCATTTTGTTGGTATAATTATGTACTATAATTCACTAGTGAGCTAAAGGGTACTTTAGCTCACTAGTGACTTATAGTACACTTTTATATCCTCAAAATCTGATCAAATATGTAGATATTATATGTAAGTGTTGGATAAAAATGTTTTATTAGCAACAAGTGCTATAAGTTTATACAAAAAAATAAATAACAATTCTGAACTACTGATAATACTCAACAATAAATAATTTTCTTTAATAAACTGTATACTTTGTCTACGAAATTCATTTACATCTAAAGCAGACCTGATAAATAAAGCCAATTTATTATACTCAACTAAACCACTTTAAAATAATGAATTTTGTGTACCACCTCTCTTGGCTATAGGAACATTAATATTTGTGGCTGTTCTATTCCTCTTTTTCTGCAAGAACATCATATTTTTTCGGGGTCAAAGATTGTTACTTCTTGCAAGCTCATCTTTTTCGGAAGAGTGTAAGAACTGTGCAAATTAGTTGGAAATTTGTATCACAAAAACAAAATAAAAGAACTAACTTAACCTCAAAGCAAGATTAGTCTGTCTCCTCCGTCAAAATGCCTCGATTGAATCGAGGACAAGTGGATGCGTCTAGATGTAATAAACGAACGATAAAAATTTCCTCGCTCTTCTGTGGATTTAAATAAAGAACGGTTTTGTAGCGGTCAGATCGATCAGAGGTAATAACAGAACGCGCCTAACAACGTCGCACAGTGCCGCGAGATCATAGGACTGGTAGAAAAATTAATACAATGCATTTCTTTAATTTCCCCACCCTTTTATTTTTGAACAAATCAATTTAAAAAGTAAAACTTGGGGATATGAATGTGCTATATATTTTAGAGTAAAATTAACAGATGAAAATTTCAAGATAGTGGCTGGGCGCCATCTTTTAAAAAAATAGTAAAAATGGGTTCTTGTGGCACATCATTTTAAAGCTACTAACTAGTACTTTATAACCCTAAAATATATGCTCAATACCTTTACCTAATACAAAATGGCGGCACTTTAAAATTACCTAAATACCTTATTTATAATGGCCATATTTCCGAAACAGATAAAATTAGATGTACTTAATATGGTATTTTCTTAAAGCTCTTTTAAATATTTTTTTGATAATGGTAATATAATGAACGGGGTGCTTTATTAATTTATTATGTATATAGATATACGTTTTTCCACCCTGTATTTTATTACCAGTATCACAATTAAAAATATCTTTAAAAGAGCTTTAAAAAAATACCATTGAGTACATCTAACTTTATTCGTTTCGGAAGTATGGCCATTAAAAATCAGGTATTTAGGTAATTTTTAAAGTGCCGCCATTTTGTATTGGGCAAAGAAATTGACTTTATATTTTAGGGTTATAAAGTACTAGTCAGGAGCTTTAAAATAATGTGCCTCAAGAACCCTGTTTCCATTTATTTATTCTTTTTTTTTTTTTTTTGAAGAGGGCTCCCAGCCGCCACCTTGAAATTTTCATTTGTAAATTTCACTCCAATAAATAAGATTCATGCATCAATTTTCCTTCCCAAACTTTATTTTTTTAAATTGAGTAATTCAAAGAATAAAGGGAAGGGGAACATTAAACAATGCTTTTATAACAAAAAAACTTGGTAAATGTTGATTCAGCCAGCCGTTTCTGAGTTATATGGATTAAAAAAAACACTTTCTGTATGGCGAGGCCTAAGCTATACAGGGTGTTTAAGAATTAGATGCTAATATTTTTAAGTATAAATCCTTACGTAAATTTAAGAAGAAAAGTTCAAATCAACCTATAGTTTATCTTTTGAGATACAAGAGTGGTAAAATAGCTTGTTGTTTTTTAAACTTTACCACCCTCTATCTCAAAAAAATAAGCCTTTTCAGAACATAAGTTTATTTGAACTTTTCTTCTTAAAATCACCTAAGGATTCACACTGTAAAAGCTTAGACCTGGCTGTATAGGAAGCGATTTTTTAAAATCTAGATATCTCATAAACGGTTGCCTAAATCAACTTTAATCAAGTATACCGTTATTATGTAAAATATATCAAGAATAAGTATATTCTTCTTAGATAAAGGGTGGTTTAAAGAAGTTATTTCGTTTTTAATTTGTTTAAGAAACCGCAGGTGGCGTCCTCTAAAGTTAACAACCAATTTATAGCAGATTCTTAATTCTCACTTTCCAAAACCCCTTTTAGCCAAAAATTGTGATAATATACCTATTATTATTAAATGATTTATAAAAAATTAAAACCAGAATAAATTTTTAACTCGCTGTATCTCCGAAATCATCCACTTATGGACTAAGGTAAGTTGAGTTAGATCGTCATATTTCAGCCTCAGGAATCTGTGGTACCTTTTTCCGCAGCTTTTAGAGACACTCTGTATTCACCTAATAAAACGTACTTTTTCATACATTTTTTGCTGAATTTAAATCGCGCGGGTATTTCATGGAAAAGCCAGGGTGTGCAAATGCACCTCCTGCACCCCCTCCAGGCGCTTATAAAAAAATAATTAATTTTATTTTTATAACACAGTCCGGATGGCAAATTAAAAATAATTTTAAAGGTAAATTTCAAATCACATAAACTCGTTATATTAAAGTTTCGTACAAAACCTGGATTTGCTTTTTATAATAAAATTCATTTCCTATGCATCGAAATCGAAATCTATTCCTGCGGGACGTTTAATAGCGCCCGCAAATTATTCCGCAGGATAATCGGAGTCTGAATACCAATTGCATCCTTATCATTATCCTTACTTAATTCAAAGAGGTATTAGTTCCTGCTTAATGCCGCTTCATCTTTCGCAATTTCGTTTTGAGGATTCTTCAATAATAATTTCAGTCTTGTTAAAAATGATTTTAAATAAAAAGCCTCTGTGAAATCGTTTGAAACTTGAAAAAAATGTAAACAATAAAGTTAAACATTTGAGTATTAAGAAATAAGTGGTTACAAAGTATCCAACGACAAAAATTGTATATCTAAAATGCCGTTTCCAACTCAACCATTAACCCTTTCGCGACGGCTGACGCATCCTATGCGACACCGATAAAAAGTGCCGCTTGGACAGATGTCGCATATGGTTGACAGCATGTATACGGTCTCCTGGACGACTGTCGGTTTGGTTGCGACACATATATTTTTGAGACTTGGTATACAGACTGCTGTCGCACCTTTTGCGTTCACTGCAAACTTACCAGGCAAGCGGTTGACGCATATGGTCGACACTGTCGATTATAAGCGACATCCGGCAACCTGGCAAAACTAATTGCACAGTGCAACTTTATTTAACTATTTTCGCGCTAGTATGCGTTACAATATCGGAGAAGACAGCGGGTCCGTCGGGAAAATCAAGAAAAGCCAAAAGACCGAAGAAGACAAGATACATTTGCAGACTAAACGTCTATAATAAAAATGCCAGGCGGTCATCACTTCTGTCTATTTGTTGCTCGCACACCATTTAAACGGAGCGCTTAGACAGCGATAGTTAATTGCCGTCCTAACTTGTATGACGCTTGTGGCTTTTTACTATATAATTGATCTTTTCTAAGGACTGTGTTGTTGGACTTTGCATGCCGTGTTTTAGATTTTATCATGAGGAAAAACATTTTTACAGTTATAAAAAGTAAAAGTATCTAATGTGTTATTTTTTTAAGAATGATAATTTGACAATCAAAAACATGCTTTTAACGTTTTACTATATGCAGTTTTTACTTCGAGCGATGTCGCATATGGTCGACAGCCGTCTGTGCAGCATGATTTTAATCTCCATTCGTACGGTACGAACTCTCGGAAAGGGTCGGCGTATGAAAAGGACTTTAAGACTAGACTAGTACAAAACTGGGAAATTTGACAATGGTACCAATACCAAATTTTGAAAATGCAGATTGAGCGCTTATTAGATATTTAAGAGTTGCAGTACTTTTTATTAACCCGGTAGATAAGTCTCTAGGGCGTAGATGATGATAGATTTAAGAGGGGCTAGGATAACCCTCCACTACAGCCGCACAGCTTATTGTGCAGCCTTGTTTTACGTCTGGGTAATGTCAGCCAGACTGGACCTACAACTACATAAGAATCTATACTGTATCAGCTAAATTCAAAGGTATATCGGCCAGTAAAGCAAAGCAAAAGAAATGTTTACATTCCGGCATTCGCGTTAGATCATCTTCTTTTGACGCATTGCCTGATTACGATTATGTTAGGCTAAACGTGTGTATTCAAAACGCGAAGCCATCATTTTCAGCCACTTTGTTAGAGACTTCTACTAATGATCTTTTTTTTTTTGGATCGTTTGGTTACTGAGACGTCTTAACGCTCCTTTTTTAATGTTTTATGACCCATTTTTTATTTAAAAAAAACAAAATTTAAATATGTATATTTGAGGTGGGTCGTCAACTAGTGATACACTGATACACTGTTGCAATATGTGTGTGGCATATCCCACTGAGAAAACCACCTTGGCGCAGTACGAACTGCACCAATTTACATATTCACTTTTTTAATGATCCTCTGGTTTCCAAAAACTTCTTACAGTATGTTTTATTGTTTTAAAAGGCAATACCATAAACGTTCCCTATAAAATCAAAATAATTTTTGTTTTAAATTAAAAACTAAGTTTTTGTCGACTTTAGTACTTAGATGGATGCGAGACGCTTGGCAACACCGTGCGCCGTTGCATTTTTTGTTTAATAAACTAAAATAATTAAAAAACACCAAGCTAATTTTTAAGCAAATACGTAAAAGAGATCTACCTATACAACCGCCTGACGTAAGACAAGTAATAGGGTATAAACACCTTTTTCCACAACATGAACAAGAAGTTAAAGTACTCCATTCTAGTACACTATATAAAGTGTAAAAAAGTACCTTTTTAACACTTTTGAAGCTTTTTTCACACTTTGAACTAGTGTTCTGTTTCCATGCCTTCCACAATTATCTTAAATATCAATTTATGCAATGTAACAGTAAACGCGACGTCAACTGAACCAAATGGTCAAGTTACCTTTAATTTCGTCATTATTTCTTTTAGTTTATGTGTCACTTGTTTTAAAATTTGACAGTTTGCAAATAAATTTAAAAAATTATTGAAAATTATTAGTATTAATGAATTTGAATAACTGAAAAATTGAAAAGGAATTTAGGTATACTGTTTTAGTATTATTTCTAAAAAAGTAAGTACATACAATTTTTGAAAATTAATTAATAAATGCATAGTTATGAAGAGGATAATTGTCTAAAAAAGTAAGTAGTCTTTGATTTTTTGTTGCAATATAATGGCTGTGCTGCCAAAATTAAAATTAATAAGTTTAGATAAAGAAAAAATGTATAAAATGGTATTTTGGGAAATTTTTATACGGTCGTGGAAAAAATATAGTATGTTACACATGCATAAAGTGTCTTATTTTACTCATGGGATTGCCGTACTCGCCTAACGGATCGTGCTGTCAAACTTCTCATTCGTAAAAAAGTATTACTTTATGCACTTGTTACATAAATTACTAATGCCAAACCCTATAAATGCCTAGGCGCAACAGAGACGTTAGGGAGAAACCAATATAGCGAACTTGTCAACATTATGTATGCGTTCCACATGAATCAAGAGATTACCACCATATTATGCGATTCGCACCAATACTTAAATTTAAACTACGTCCTTTGCAACACGGTCAAAGCTAATACAAATGGGTAGGTAGGATAAAATGGCATAAAACATGTATTTACTTTTAATTGTTGAGAACTAACTGCACATCATACATTGTGCACATAGACAAGAGTTTAACAAAGTATCGAGAGAGGCCTTCATCATAAGTCGCACAATGCCATTTTCACCAACTGTTTTTAGATCTCTGGGCAGAGACATTATATATGATATATATGCGCATGCCTCGACAGCACGGAAACTCGTCTCTTGGCCATAAAAAGTCCTGCTAGATCAGAAAGCACGTTGTCCGTCAAAACATTCGAAAGTAGGATGTACAGGATGGCTTAGAAACGACTTGTTTCCAGCAATTAAAATAGCAGTGGTCTATCTCTTAACTGACGGTACCAAACTTTAGATGGCAATTTCTCATGTCATTTTATGAAGAAAAGTTTTTAAGTAAACATGATGTCAGAGTTGCTTCGTTTCTGAGATACAGGGCGTTAAATATTTTTTAAAGGTCTGTTTGTTTTTAAATATCTTAAATACGAAGCCAGATACAAAAAAATGTACTACACTAAAGAGTTGTATTTTTAGTTGCTTTAAAGGAAAAAATATAAAAACTGCATAAAAAGCCAGTGGCGTACAGTGGTCACTACACAGCCAATATTGCTGAGAGACAACTGTACGCCACTGGCTTTTTATGCAGTTTTTATATTTTTTCCTTTAAAAGCAACTAAAAATACAACTTTTTAGTGTAGTACATTTTTTGTATCTGGCCTCGTATTTAAGATATTTAAAAACAAACAGACCTTTTAAAAATATTTAACGCCCTGTATCTCAGAAACGAAGCAACTCCGGACATGTGTTTATAAAAACTTTTCTTTATAAAATGACATAAGAAATCACCCTTTTAAAGTTTGGTACCGTCGTTAGGAAATAACCCTTATTTTAATTTAAACAAGTCCTTTTCAAGCCACTCTGTACAAGCAACCTTCAAATATTTTTGTGGAAATGTTAAATCATTACAAAGTACACATTTCTTACATTTCTGTTACAGAGGTCGTTCCTAAATGTATTATTTATTACACTGCTTTCTGTCTTACAGCGTTCAAAAATAGTCTGGAAATGTAACTCTGTATTACATTCTTTACCGTGCTCACAAGCGCGGTAACAATTTACCGATTTTGCGCATTTCATATTTGTCTCTTAAAAGAATAGGAAACAAACGAAATTTTTATAATTTTTAGATTTAAAAGTTTTTAAAAAGAAACAAAAATATTTTGCTGATGCTACTATGGTTGTCAGAACAACTTTGTTCATTTTTAGGCTCTTTTATTTAGCTACTAATTTTTCTCTCCAAACCACAAAATACCTACAAACTTTTAAATTCAAAATAAGAATATCTTTATACAAACACAAACATACAGGTTTTTTAAAAATGTATTGCATTAATAAGTATTGATTTGTTTATAAATTTATTTATAGTATATTAAAATTGTCATTTATATTAGTTTATAAAAAATAAATACATCTTTAATTATTTTCCGCCACATGCCAGGTTACAAGGGAAATTTACATTTCATTTCCTGAGTAGCGTTCAAAAATTGCTTTTACAATGTAAGACATTTCAAATGTCATTTTAATTCCATTACAGAGTTCAAGGATTAGTTTACATTTTATTTATGAACGCACTAAAGATGGCATTTTTGGCATTCTCTTAATAACAAATTGATTTATTGCCACTATTAATAGTCAGTTAACAAGTTAATTTCATTTAATTCTGTTATGTAATTCTAAGAGCGTCTGAATGTTCATTTCAATAATTTGCCCACTGAGAATACACTCCGTTGGTCTATGAGAGAAATTCAATGCATTATTAATCTTATAGCAGAGAATGCAAACTATTATTAATAACAGACTGAAAGTTTAAAATAAAATAGTTACCAAAAATGTAATATTAACTATTAAATTGTGCGAAACATTAACACAATAGCATTTTTTTATTTCTTATATGGCAAGTTTACTGACGAATTAAAACTAATGTAAATAAAACGTGTTGATGTTTTACTTCAGAAAAAGCAAGGTAATAAAAGCTAAAAGTAATATATTTTTGTTAAATGTGTAATTTTTATTTTTTTTCCTACATTGGTACTTTTCAAAGATTTATCTAAGACTCCAAAAATATTACTTATTTACCATGAATTGCCAAAATTTTAAAAACATCAAAATTCAAAAACAGAATAGAAATATATATGACTCGGATTTGGAAATATACGTTTAAGTTGGGGGTGAGATTCTTCAACATTCCTAGTTCTTAGATTTGTCCTTTAAAATATTTAATATGTTTACTTTACTAAGTTAGGTACTTTATTTATTATTAAATTATATAAAAACACTATGTAATACGGTTCTATTACAATCAAAAAGATGTAGGTTGTGTACCAAAAGCTAAAAAATAATTTGTTAAGTCCTTGCTACCAGATCGCACCAATCTTCTCATTAATGTGGAGTATTGCGGCGCGGCGTATTGTTGCAAGTCTGGACGCAGCTTTATAGTTAGGTAGCTTGTAACGGCCATTTATCAAACTTAACTGTTTTGTTAGAACCGTTTTAGACATACGAGAATTATTCCGAAAATTATTATCAAGATTGAAAATTTTCACAATAATAATTTTATGTATTACACGTTCGAGAATTCTAACAAAAATTTTCGCTTTAAAGCTATTAAAAATGTTCTATATTTTACATACCATAATCGGGAAAAGACGCGAAAATCGGCGCGAAACTATTTTTGTCATTTGAGGTTAATTCGTAGATTAAAGAAAAAATAAATAACTCTTGCGAAACCTACTAGTAACAAATTATCGCTTATTCTTATGTGTCAAAGTATAAAGAACACAACAACCATTTTTTATTTATTAATTTTTAACCTTTTTAGGTTATGTCAAAATTAATCATTTAAGAGGGTTTTACACGGCCAAATTTGGAGTTAGAATCTTAGGGCATTAACCAACTAGAGGCAGCTTTGCTGATTTGCCTTGTGAACAGCTTGCGTGATAAAGAAAAGTGCTAGCCGTTTTTTTCTTTCTTGTTCCGTGTGCTGAATAATTCTACCAATTTGCATGAGGGAGTAAGAGAGAAAATATTGAACTTATTTTCTTTCTATGTTAAGCACGCTTTTTGCCACTACCCTGGAAAGTATAAGCTTGATGAGTCAAGTCCAGTCAATTGTTTATAGAGCATATTTAACTTTGATTTTTTCGACATATGCCGAACCCCCAATACTCTTTTTCTATATATCAGCCTCATTCATTTTAAAGCACGATAATATCAGCAACAAAACAGCAAACAGTTATAACTTTCTGTTTTCTACTCAAATGAAGCGAATTCATCATAACTTAAAGAAAACAACGTCAGTTTTATCAATAACAAAATTTAAAGACGTATTTTTACAATAAAATACCAAAAAATTAACTTTATTCAATTATAAACAAATTAATTTGTGCAAACCATGCCCTGTAAACCAAGCTTTACAACTCTTTGCAAAGTGCGCATGAGCACCACAAGAATTCTTGCAATAATTCTTGGAAAATTTATTGAAAGTATCAAACAGAAATAAATGCACTATTACCAAAAATCATAGGAAAATAATAAAGAAAATTTTGGTAGTAATTTTCGCTATAAATTTCGCTAGAATTCTTGTATGTGTAAAACGAACCTTATTTTATTCTACAAAATATTTAAGCTTTTCTCTTAGGTTTTCTTTTTTAATTTGTGGGATGGTCCAGTCTGATTCCCAATTATCACACAAATTTAGCAATGCAATTGCGTTCAAAATTCTGATTTGATAATGCAAAAATTTTTCGGACGTGTATTTATATAATACCCCTATTTTAAATATTGCTAAAAAGGACAATGAGTGGAGTCTATAAATAATCCAGTAAGCAATCTAGCAGAATAATGGCACTGCAAACCATAGCAAAAACAAATATAATAGATCAATTAATTAGTTGATTTGGCAAACATGGTGCGACATGGTGCATACATACAAAAACTATTATATTTGAAATTTCATTTTATTCGCTGTATTAAATCAGCAGATGTTTGGTGGTAAAATATGTTTTATAATTAAATAAAATAAAAACTTCCTTTTAATGGTCCAGTGTTAGGGATATAATATACCGGGTGATTGCATCGCCGGGCGGGACATAGGAAATGCCATGCACTTTTTAATGGGGTCAATGTAAAAGGCTCCCCCTAGTTATTTTAGAAAGAGTATCTGTAAAGAGTTTGTTGAAGCGCATGCAAATCTACGTCTATGGTAAAAACCTTAAATTTTTCGGTTAATCCGTTTGCTAGTTAAATGCTAATATATTTTTAAAAATTGTTACATTTATCGCCTCATATTTATGAACAACTATAAAAATACCAGTTAGCGTGACATTACGTTGTCATTTTAAAATTTTAGTGCTTTATTATTATCAAAAAATCGTACAGTGAAAAGATTAAAGTTGTATTTATACAAACGAATTAAGTTAAGCTAAACTAAACTAGAGTAACAAATTTCAAGAACTTATAATAACGCATCTAGCGCAAATGCTGGGCATTTCTTAAAAGTACCCCGTTCATGTTTGCCCTTTACATCACATGTCAAAAAAAAAATCCTGCCGTCGTATTTCTCATCCCCATCCCCTAGCTCTTGATGTCTTTCATATTTGTACAAAATGTATTTATGCCTTTTCAAAATCCGAGCACTGTTGATTGATCTTTCCTATGATATCCTGAAGTTTTCTGTACTCACCTTCCCTTCATTTTCTTCCACGTGCAATAAATTTCCAAGTCTCTATCATCTCTTACATTTTCTTCTCTTGATACCCCCTAGCTTCACATCTGCAGTTATTTATCACTGTGGCCTTTGGTCTTAAATTTTTGATAGTCCTATCGACTGTTGATTTTCCGGGTTTCGGTCTATTCGGATACTGAGCAGCGAAACATAGTCTCGACACCTTTTAAGTAACTATTTCCTTGATAGTACCATTTTAATCATCAATACTTTTTCTTCAGTGGTATAACTCATGGTTAATCTTTTCGCTCTACGATTTTTTGATTATAATAAAGCACTAAATTTCAAAATGACAACGTTATGTCACGCCATTTGGTATGTTTATTGTTGTTCATAAAGATGAGGCGATAATAATGTAACAATTTTTAAAAATATATTAGCATCTAACTAGCAACGGGTAAACCGAAAAATCTTAAGTTTTTACCATGGACGTAGATTTGCATGTTCTTTAATAAACTTTTAATATAATTTTTCTCTAAAATAATTAGGAGCCAATAATTGAACCCATTAAAAATTACATGGGATCTATGTCCCGTCCGGCGATGCATCACCCGGTATATAGATAATGATAAAAGGTGATATAAATTGAGTTTCTCATTAAAAAGTATAAAAAAGAAATTAAAAATTGCGAAAAAGTATTTATTTTCCCTTTGAGAGTAGTTCATTACACATTATTATTGCATAAAAGATGATATTCAGGAAAATTGACCTCTGTGGCTCATGTGTCATGACGATCCGTTTTCAGGTCTTATGTTTGTAATTTTGAGTCTAATCACTGTTTCAGCTCCGCAATGGT
The DNA here is from genome assembly GCA_014170235.1 of Listronotus bonariensis. Taxonomy (NCBI): domain Eukaryota; kingdom Metazoa; phylum Arthropoda; class Insecta; order Coleoptera; family Curculionidae; genus Listronotus; species Listronotus bonariensis. Next base: position 40,583 of record JACEGR010002465.1, on the reverse strand, counting down.
GTTTTGGTTTTTCTCGTAGACTTTGCTCTGAGAGATACCGACAAAGAAAATAATCTAAAAAGAGTTAATTTCACAGGATCGCGGCGACCAACTGATATGGCCGTTACGTAAAATAACGTGACCTGGAAACTATGCGCGCAGTAAAGTCCGCGCGCGTTTAGTAAAGAGGCCCCGACGTCAACATTATCTACACGAAATCTTCTGTAATCTCCCTTTCACTCGCCGTTTCGAGGGCTTCGTATCGTTACCTAGGAAGTAGGCATTTTAAAGATTTGATTAAAAAAAAATAAATGACATTTTAAATACGGAATGAGAAAATAAGAGGAGATTTTGCGCAGAAATTCGATGACGTCGGTGGCCTTTACTAAACGCGGACCCTTCCTAATTGTATCGTTTCTCCTGATGTGTGACGTTGTTCGGTCGTATATTGGTTTTAGCGTGCCTTAATTAACTCGATAGCTTCTGTTTTTTTGTTGATTCATTCATGCCAAAGCCAACTGACATTTTTGAGTGTCCTAATAAAGATAGAAATATTTCGTTTTTTCCACTTTATACGCAAACCGTTCATTTTAAATATAGGGTTGTAATTATAAAGTGCCCTTCTTTTGTAGCGTAGAATCCATTGGTGAAGAAAAAAAAATAAGGTTGACATTTAAAAAAATGAAGTTTTTGAGTTTGCAAAATATCAGAATACGGTGTTAATTTTTGGGCACCTTGTATATTTTTTTGACAATTTTCATGTGAGTGGTAAGATATGGATCTTATTTATCCAAAGTCAGAAAATAGTTAGCCTATCTTGTTTGAATTTCAAGAAATTGTTATTTTTGTCTAAGGTTGCATCTGTCAAATATTTCGAAAAAACTGAAATTGCTGCAAAATGGCTAGATCTAGGTGTATGATGTTTTTACAAAGTTGTATTAAAATTTAACGTAGATTCCAAAAATTTAATAAAAAATAGGACATTCCATTTAAAATGACGAAGTTGATGTCTACTTCCGGTATAACCGGAAGTTGTCGAGAGTTGAAAATATTTTTGTTGAAGAGAGCTCTTTCAGTTACCCTCCTATATAAATTTTCAGAAAAATATTCCTAGGCGTTTCCTATATACTTGTCGACTCAACTCGTCGTGACGGACCCTGTACACAACAACGCTGAAATATACTTTTTACATTTCATTACTCCCCGCTTATCTTCAAAAATGAAATAAATTGTTCTAAAGACATTGTTGCATTCTTTATACAAAACAGGTAAAATTGTGTTTTAAAAAACATTTTGTGGGCCCAATTGTCCAAGCAAACTCCAATATTTCTGTTGTTTAACGAAGATATGACAAAGAGTTTATGTATAAAAGTTGTAGTGGTTTTTAACCGTGCATGTCCAAGAAATATTTTGATGTATACAGGGTGTCCAAGAAAAAGTTAGGGCTAAAAGAACTGGTTTTTTTTGAAAATGTACCTTATGTTTTTGTTTACACGTAATCGGACTTACCATAAAATTTTGCATATAGTAGGTTAGGTATCTTATTTTGGCACTAGTGGCGATGTTGCCAAGCTATTTATAATTTACTGAAACTTAAGTAAAAAACCTGCTACATAAAACTAAGGTTAAAACGTAAATAAATTAGTTATTAAAAATACCTAGCTAGGTGTTTTAACACACAAGGACCACAAAATAAGTTTCTATATCTTAATATTAAACATGCTAAATCTTAATTTCTTAAAATTAGACACCCAGGCCATATTTAGATTTAAGGAACTAAAATGGGGTAAGTTTCTTTAGCGGGTTCTGGTTGTCTACTCGACAATTATCAGCTTGATTACAGCGATAATTGCATAGTAGAAATCGAAAATTGCACTGTCATGTTTTTAATTGTTGAATTTGACAACCACAACGTAACAACAGCTTTGTTTATTTTATTATGTCAGTTTGGCATTTCATGAATTTGCAAACATTTTTGTACATATAAAAATCGTCTTTATGTCTTTAATAATTGTTAGTTTTTTAAGATTGGGATATGTTGTATTGTTGAATAAATTGTTTACCAGACACATCAAACTTATTATACCATGTTCACTACTTACTATTTAGTCTATATTATTTTGCTGTCCGTCCTAAAAGGATTTTTTTTTTTGTTTATTAATACTAAACGCTCTATACTTAAATTAATTAAAATTAAAAAAAATTAACCTCGCAAATAATTTATAACACAAAAATATACTATAAATTACAAAAATCTTTCTATTTTCCGTTTGCAAATCTATTTGCTAGATCATATTATTTTATTATATGTAAAGGCGTTATTAGTAAAATAAATTCAATTTAAAAATAACTGGTGAAATATCTTCTTTCTAAAAATTTAATTTATCAATTTAATATTATTTTAAATAACTGAAAAACGAATGTTAAAAATCCTTGTTATAACTAGAAATATCATTGATATTGTTATGTTGTGAATACTCAAATAAAATTATAATTATAATATTTATAACTGAAATTTAACACTTTATTAAATAATGTTTGTTATTAATTGTTCAGAAATTTAACAATAATAATTATTATATAACCAATAATAACATGTTTAAAATTATTAATAGCTTTTAATTTGAATATTTGTAATAACTACAATACTCTAAACTTTTAGTAATTAATATAAGTTTTATTTACAATAAGAAACTGTAAGTATTTTTATTAATCATAAAATAATATAATTATACTAATATATCTCTTTAAATAACCATAAAAATTCTTCTTTTTTCATGATAATTATGACAATAATTATTACAAAATATTTAATAGGTAGTAAATATAAAAATAATTTCGGTGTTGATATAAATTCCTCCTCCTCTAATAAAGCATTAAAGGTAGCTTGGGTTGTATCTATCTATCCATCTATCTATCTATCTATGTAACGGAATCTTTGAGCCTAATTTTTACCAACTCTCCAGCGGATTCAATTTCTTTGAAACTTTGCACACGTATCAAGGACCGATGACAATGCAATAATTTAAAAACAGTATTCCGTTATCCTGATTAGGACCGCCAGGATAAATAAATTCCTTTTACAGATCCTCTGTGTCTCTTTGACAAAATGGCGAAGGAATTTTTAGTGAATAAACTGGAGCATTTATTTTTAAAAAACTAATTGATATATCGAACTAAAAATGAAAATAAATAATAGTTTAAAAAACTAAAACACGCTTATATGCAACCGAACTAAAAAATTAGAAAATAATTTTTCATTACAAAGAGTTTGTCACTTCAGAATAAAAGCGTGGGGTGCTTAATATATTAAATGTTATAATTATTCTATTTGCAAATATCTATGAGGGAAAAGTTATGAAAAAATAGTAAAATGCACCCCACGCTTTTTACTCTGAAGTGACAAACTTCTTTGTAATGAAAATTATTTTCTAATTTTTAGTTCGGTTGCATATAAAAGCAGAGTAGAGTTGGATCCAAATACTGAAATCGAGTATACGAATACGAATACCGGAAAAAGAAAATATTCGAATACTGAATATTTGAATCTTGGAAGAAAAAAAAGAATTCGAATACTCGGTATTTACGAGCACCCGAAATCGGTATTCGAATACTGAAAAAAAAGACTTGAATACTAGAAAAGAAAAAACCGAGGATTGGAAATTTGAAGAGCAAAAAAAAGATCCTCTGCTCATTTCCCTACTTTTTGTTTTTGGTAATCTCCTCGTGTCAATTTTGGGATTCGAATACTGCTTACACTTTCCGGTATTCGAATACTTGGAATCTCTCGGTATTCGAATACTCAAAAAAGTATTCGACGAATAATACTTTCGTCTACGTCTACTATTTCAATACCAGAATCCCGAATACTAACCAATAAGTATTCTGCCGAATACCAAACACCAAACACACAAGTGTGTTTGAATACCGGCATAAGCTAGTATTCGAATACGACTCAACTCTGGTACAGAGGTACTGTGGGGTTTATTGCTTTTTTAAAGGTACTTCCATGGCTTGTGTTTTAAAGAATTGTCCAGTATAATTCCTCCACCTATGGTTTCCAACAGAGTGGTGCTGCACGCATACATTTCTATACGGTCTAACTGGACAGGCCCCACTTTCCACTTTGTTCGTTCTTTTATCCCTAGAGTTTCTAGAATGTGGAACCTGCTGCCCGCGGAGGTCTTTTCCTTCCCCCAAATCTTCAAGTATTTAAGTCCCGTGTCAACAAACTTCCTCTTACCTCGCTTGAGACACCCACGGTACGTTACTATTTAGGTTTGATTTCGTGCATTGTCCATGGATAAAAATAGTATATCAATACCAAACCAGCGTCGCAACATGTTATAATTTTTCTCCCAGGATGAGCACCAATTTTTGCCTATCATAAATTTTAAACGTTTTACAGATTACTTTATTTGTTTCGCCCGATAGCGCCATTCCCAAAGGAAGAGGTAAACAATTTGTTGCAAATTAGCTCTGCGGCTGCCAGCGTTAACTTTCCCTCGATCCCGTTTTTGCTTCCTCCTTTTGTATCCAGTTTACGTGTTATCGCTACTAGTGATCTGCAGCTCAACAGCTTAATAGGAAAAAATTGTCTGGATAAAAATAAATATGTATATTATTTGAGGTCCCATAGCTAAGATCAAACCTTACCATAGATCCTGACTTTTGCCATAATAATCATCATAACAACAACAGTAAAAGGAATATGGAAATTTATTTTTATAACCTTTGTGTTTTTTTTTTTTTTTGTAAAATTCTTAAAACCACCCACAAAAAAATTTATAAATTTAAATAAAAGAAATACGATTTAAAATTAAAAATTTTCCCATGAGGACATACCCGCCTTGTATAGCGAAAAATTTGTCTCGATACGTAAAATAATTTTTGTATTTATTTTTACTAACATGGAACATAATTTAGTTGGGAAGTAATTTTAAAGTTAAAACAGTGTGTTTTAAATCAAATGCGAAACTTAGGAAGCTGATTCCTTGTTTAAAAATAAAGTGTAGTTTGTTGTCAGGGGCGGTCAAATCGAGGTTTCTGAGGGGGGCCATGGGCCGGTCCGGAGGAAAAGTGTCTGACGTGGTAACAAGAAATAAACTTTTAAAGTTTTAAAGGAGGTTTAAATTTTTTAAAGAGCAAAAAAGATCCTCACTTTTTTATTGTTTGATTTATCTTTCTTCATATATTTTTGGAGACCAAAAAAAAAGGTCCTCAGCCTTTCAATTCCACTCATTACCCAAACCCCTCGAGACAAACCTGGAGGGGGCCATATCATCATTCAATGCCCATGTTTACCATTAGATATGCATGAAATACAAAGGAAGTGGCATCAAGGGGGGGCATGGCTCCCCATGCTCCCCCTCCCTATGACCGCCCCTGTTTGTTTGCGTACAGGGTGTCCAGTAACTGAACCGGACAAAGTTTAAGGGGCAAGCTTGCTACAATAAAAAAATAAGAAAAATACTTTTTTATGAACATATGTTCTAAACGTCTTAGTTTTGGTTTATAATTTTTAAAATAATCGTTTTTTTACCACTAGCTTTTATACTAATTAAGATATTTAAAAAAAAAAAATTGGAAGATGTCTTCTATGCATCAGAAGACATTTTTTGACTTAATTAAAAAAATAATTATTTACCAGGGTCGTCCATAAGGGCTTTAGGGGTAAATATTCTTTAAGAAAAATATGGCACGCTACTATATTTTTCCCATTTTTCCAAAATAATTTTTTTAAATTCTCATTTAGTTTGAAATAAATTTGATTTACTGACTTTTTAGTTTGATGAACGGTTTTTGCATAAAAAATAAAAACCATTGTTTGTGCATGGTCATTTCTGTATTGCTAATATTAAATTCTACAGTAAAGAATAACCATTATTATTTATTCTTTAATTAAATAGGGATTTGACCATGCCAAGAAATGGTTTCTACTGATTTACGCCAAGACCGTATATCAAAGCAAAAAAAGTAAAGAGATTAAATTTGTTCTAAACTAAACGGGGATTCAAATAAATATTTTTATTTTAGAAAAATGCAGTGGCGTACCATTTTTTCTTTAAAAATATTTACTCTAAACCCCTTACGGACGACACTGGTAAAATTAATTTTTTTCCTTTAGGTAAAAACCAGTTACAGTATTTGTGGGCTTTTTAACTGAAGCTTAACATTTATGGCAGCTATTAAAATGCTTGTGTTGTGACAGTTTACTCTCTTAATGTGGATGTTTTGTGGTTTTAAGTTTATTTTAGCTGAACAAAAATAAAAAAATCTTTTCTGAATGCCTAACTTTTAAATCCTAAGTTTAGTAGTATTAAAAAAAAAATAGTAAAAGGGAGAATTTCGGCAGTAGCTATCTCTGTCCATTCGCAAGTGTAAAAGTTTACGATCTGAGAACGGACAGCGATAATACTGCCCGAAACGTTGTGTGAATAAATTAATAAAGACAATGGAAGTCCGAAATTCCTTCTTTACTACTGAATCATTGTCCTCCACATTCAAAAAAAAAAATAATAATATATTGCAGTTGCCTTATTAGAACTAATTATAATTTATTTATTATATAATATATTTTGCTTTGATGCTGCGAATGGACTCCCGAAAATCCGCCTTTGGACGGTAAAGCCATAGAGAGCGTTTTGATATACAGTGTTAAGAAAGGAAAAATGGACCCATAAGATTTAAAATTTTTAAACAAAATTTTTTTGAAAACTAGTCCATGGTCCAAAACGAATAAATACAAAATTTTACTCCGATTGGTAATATACAGGGCGAGGTATAACTAAAAATATGAAAAATAACCAAGAATAAAGTTACTTTATTTTTTAGTAGGTGGACAAAACTGGATAAGTAAATCTTATACATAATTAAATGTTATGTCAAAATTTAGAAGTTAAAAACTAACGTAAAAAATATATTTTTGTCCATTTTTTACAGAATATGCATTAATAGTATGTAATTTTCTTTTAAATTTTGCTCCCTCTGTCCATTATTTAAGTTATAATGCGTAATGTAAAAAATTGATAATTACACTTTTTTATTGTCATGCGTTAACTTTAAATTTTGACATAAAATTTACTTCTATATACCCACATTTACTTATACAGTTTTGCTATATATTTTAAGAACTAAAAGAAGTTAGCTCTTGGTCATTTTTTATATTATTTATAACTCGCCCTCTTTAAACCAAATGGAGTAAAATTTTGTATTTGTTAGTTTTGGACTAGTTGTCCTAAAAGTTTTTTTCAAAGTTTAAACATTTGTGGTCCATTTGTCCTCTTGTAACACCTATCCTGGGACACACTGTATATGCAACAAGCCGTTGATGCAAGCTAAAAAATTTGGGGTGGGTGGTTCACTGGCACTCTCGCATATTCAGCTCATCTTCAATAGACGTTTTTATGACCACCTTCGTATTTTAGACAATTACCTAAGTATATTTTATCTGCGGTGAATACAAACCATCCCAGAATGCTTTCTAGAAACCGAGCAATTGTTTTACAAAACCAGGTCATTTCTTCGTTTTTAAATAATTCGGCAGTAAAAAAATCTTTTAATTATTTATTTTTTTATTATATAGGGACTTGGTCATGCCTGAAAAAGATATCTATTTATTTACGCCTAAACCGTTCATCAAATAAAAAAAGTCAAGTAATAAAATGTTGCAAACTAAATGGAAATTTAAAAATACTTTTGTTTTAGAAAATGCATTATTGTTTCATTTTTTCTTTAAAAATATTTACCTAAAAACGCCTTAGTGGCGACATTGGCAATATTTATCTTTTTCTCTTGTATGACAAAAACTGCCTTTTAATGTATGGCACGCGTCCGCCAAATTTTTTTAGAAATATCCAAATTGTAATAAAAAAATAATTACAAAAGAAAAAATAATAATTTTTAACACCTTGTTCAAAAACTAAGACAGTTAGGTCATAAGTTCATATGGAGTTTTTTTTTTCCAATTTTCATTGTAAAATCACCTCTTAAGTTTGTCAGTTAAGTTTCTGGTATAAGCAAGTTTATTTTAAAAAATATATTTTTGATATACAATTTTTGCCGTCGTGAATGCCAGCGGTTTCACAGTTAACAATTAACTTTTTACACAGTAGTACACATTTTAATGAAAATCTGATTAGACTTACCTTTGAAAAATCGGTTCATAATATAAAAATAGGTGAGTTTGTACATACCTAAAAGAAAAGAAAAAATATTTTAACACAAAGACTAAGACTTTTTTAAATTTAATGTACCATTAAAAAATGTAGTTGGTTTTTTTTATGCTTTATTATATTATCATAAAGTTAATGTTAAATTTAACCATCTTCGAATCACATTTTACATGAAAAACTACTATGAGTACAGTTACCATTAAGTTATTAAATTTCATATTACGATGCGTCCTCTATTTTTATTTGACTATTATCTGGGATTGAATCTTTGTTTGACCTCCGACAGTGCGGATGTGCGTAGAGGACTACAAAAGTTATTCCCGGAGTGGCGGTTAGAGGTGCCGTATGAACGTTTTTTACCTTCGGGGATCAAGCAAAGATTCACGCTAAATTGACGGCATCTTTCTTCTGGATCTAAGCACTGTAAGCGAGGATTCCTATAGGCTGATGGTATCCTGTTTGGTGGTGAACACGAGGTATTTCTCAAATGGCGGGAAATAGATTGGCGTGCCATGGGAACTGTCAGTAGTAAAAGTGAAGGTTATACGTAACACCAGTAGCAGGTCTTGGTTTGACAGCCGACAATTTATGCATTGCATCGATTGTACAATTATTTTTGTTTTCTTTGGAATTTCTGGGAGCTACGAGCTCTGATTATCCAGATGTTCCGCCGACGAAGCCCTGGAAATCATAGTCCGGAAGGGGAGAGTGGTGGATTGGACCTGAAGGAACCAAAACCAAGAAAAAATAGAGAGAGAGAGATTATCTGGGATATTTACACAGCTCTACAAAGTAAAAAAATCATGTTGCCCTGGATAACTTCACAAATTTTTATCTTTTAAGTTCCTAAATTACAAATATATTCATGAAAGTGCAGAATGTGCTCTTTTTTTATAAGATTTTTTTTATTAGATTTTTTTACCGCAATTAGGAAATACCCTGTATATACAGGGTTACTAGAAAAACCCAGAACGGTGGATTATCTCAGCAACCGTCAAATATAAATGAACCAGAACTAACCAGAACCAGAATATTTTAAAAAATATATTTACGATGTTGCCAAGTTTATAGTTTTCTCTCTAGGCTTGAAAATTTTAAAATTTTTAATGGAATACCCTAATTTTTATTATTTTAATTAATTGCGTGTATCAACTTTATTACGACCTGATATTTTTCACTCTTGTCAATTGCAGAGATATGGCATCATGTTTCTTTTAAAATAAAGACAAAAACGAGTAGGTATGGTCAATTATCTTAAAAACGATCAAATTAAAATTCGTCAAAATTGGAATAGGGAAGTAACTGTACATTCTAGATTCAAGAATTGTATTTTGCGATGTTTTCAAGATTCTTTGGAAAATTTTAGGGAATGGAAAAAGTAAATTTAATTCGGAAACATCGTAGATGCAATTTCTGAGTTTAGAATGTCCAGTTACTACCCTGTACTAATTTTGACGAATTTCGGTTTGATCGTTTTTGAAATAATTGACCATTTAAAGTTGTTTTTGTATTTATTTAAAACGAAGCATGATGCCATATCTCTAAAATTAAAATAATAAAAACAATAATATTAGGTCATTATAAAGTAGATACAGGTAATTGATTACAATAATAAAAATTATAAAGTTTTAAAATTCACTAGCCTGGAGAAAAAACTATGAATTTGGAGGCCTTGAAAATAAAATTTGGTTTATCTATATTTGACGGTTTCTAAGATATTCCATCGTTCCAGTTTTTTCTACTAACTCTGTATAACTAACTCTACCACCGATATTGGTCGCTAATATTAATATAATTTGAAAGGTTCTCGAGTTCGAATGAATAGTAAAATACATTAATAAAAGGTAAAGTTCCTTGGGCAAATGGCTCATTAATGACAGTAAAAATAAATAAATAAATAGTAAACCTTGTAAGAATTCGGCTACCATGGTTGGTTGTTTAAAAAATTACGGGAGTCTCCAAAAGCAAAGCTGTGAGATGCGTACCTTGGGCCCGACCCTACCCAGACGGCGACACGTGTTTCTGGTCGTTCAGCAGACCTTGGTCATAGCCGCTTCAGGTCGTAGACACCTTGATGATGCCCCCTGATTGACTTATAAATATCGGCGGCTATGCGGCTAAGTAAATATATATAAATGGCTAATGGCTTTAGGTATGCAACATACTGATATGCCAAAGGTACTAAACCATAAGGAAATTGGCCGCCCACCAGTCTGCGGGCTCGCAGAATTCGGATGAGTAGTTTCGCCAAATCCAGGTAGGTGGCGTTACAGCAGTGACTGATGAGAATATATGATTAAAACTACATATAGAAAAAGAAAGTATCTTTACCCAAACTGCTATATAATATAAAAAATGAATGGTTCTTGAGCCTTCGATATAAATACATTAATAAAAGGTAAGGTTCTTTGGGCATGTGGCTCATTAACGTACAAGTAAAAAAATAAATAAAACGTGACGGCCTGAAAGCGGCATATGACAAGTCTTAACGAAAGAGCGCGAAACACGTATTGCCGAACTTGGTCGGGCCCGGGGTATTCATTTTCTTTTGGAGACTCCGTAATTTTTAAACAACCAACCATGGTAGCCGAAATCTTACAGGTTATTATTTATTTTTCTGTTTATTTTTACTGTCATTAATGAGCCATATGCCCAAGAACTTTGCCTATTATTAACATAATTTTATCTATCAATATGTTTTACGTTAAAAATGATTTTCAACATTCCAAATTATAGATTTGCCACCTTTACATCTTTTAACAGAAAAGTAATCATACTAATTCTCTTAAGATTAAGGCATTAGAGGGATTTTGCATTTTGAACAAAAGTTCTAAACTTTTAAATAAGACAGAAAAAGTTTAGAGAAAGTTACCTGAACCTATTAAAAGAAACTGAATAAGTGACACCTTTTCATGATATTTATCCTGTTCAGTATTTGTAAAAATCTTTCTTTAAAAATGAAAGTTTGGCAGTTTGTAAAATAGCATAAAAGTAATTTAAAAGTTAAAACATATTTGACATTTTATGTCTTCTGTCGATATCAGGAATATCCCTAGAGGCTAAAAAAGTTTAAAAGTTTTGGTGGTTTAAGACATAGTTATTTGAATAAAACTCAAATACATTTATCATAAAAAACCCTACTTTATATTTTAAAAAGTTAAGAATTTAATAACCTACTTTATGTTACGTGACTGTGAATAGTAATTTATGTAACAAGTGCATAAAGTGATACTTTGTTTACGAATTGAAAGTTTGACAGCACGAGCCGTCAGGCGAGTGCAGCAATCCCATGACTAAAAAAGACACTTTTGCACGTGTTACATACTATATTTTTTCCACGACCGTATTAAAATTTCCTAAAGTACCATTTTATACATGTTTTATTTATCTAAACTTATTAATTTTAATTTTTGCAGCACAGCCATTATATCGCAACAAAAAATCATAGCCTCCTATTTTTTTTATAACTATACATTTATTACTTAATTTTAGAAAATTGTATGTACTTACTTTTAGTAGAAATAATAATAAAAAAGTATAAATTCTTTTTCAATTACTTAGTCATCCAAATTCATTATTATTATTAATTTACAATAATTTCTAATAAATTTATTTGCAAACTGTCAAATTTTAAAACTATAGTGACCCATGAATTAAAAGAAATAATGACGAAATCAGAGGTAACTTGACCGTTTGGTTTAGTTGATGCGCTGTTACTGTACCATTGAATAAATTGATATTTAAGTGTATTGTAGTACGCAATGAAACAAAACACTAATTCAAAGTGTGAAAAAGCTTTAAAGTGTTAAAAAAAGTTACTTTTTTAACACTTTATGTAGTGTACTAGAATGGAGTACTTAACCTTCATGTTACCAATTAAAAAAACAGCATTTTTTTTAAAGGTCGTGAAAAAAATATTTCTTTAATAAAAACTGGCTGTCTTTTGAACTTTTTTTTACTATTACTATATGCTAAAATAATAATTTAAAAACTATGTACAGGGTTAGTAAAAAGTACTGCAACTCTGCAACGCGAGGTAAAAAATAAGGGCACGCGAGCATGTTGTAATTTTTTTTCCTGACACGCTATCTTCTGTTTTGGTTAGTTCTGGTTTGGTTCTGGCTAGTTCCACTGATCTCGATGGATTGCTAATATTATACCCTGCGCGAAACAAAAGTTACATTTCATGAGCGAAAGAACCGGTTTGTGCGCAAGCCAGTTGAGGGTAAACGCACCCGGCACCAAACAAACTATCCGCATTATAGAAAAAAATTGTTGACGGCGTCCTGGTTTTCTGTTCGAAGTAGCTAATGAGCGTTACGGTCAGACCGCGGACGGAGGGTACGGGGTGCCGGTGTTTGTATTTTGCCACGGCTTTTAAGTGCGCATGTTCGTCCACCCACTGCGCAGGGTCGTAAAAATCCGATAAATGCTTCTTGCCACTGCGGATCTAAATGTAGGTTATGTATGGTTAGTTCTGGTTATGAAGTATAGATGGTGGATGGGAGGATAACCATCTGAATGTTTTAAAAAGTGTCCGTCGAAGGGAGCAACTTAAGGTGGCGCCACAGTAGCCAGAGGAGATTTTTTAACCAATGAGCATAAATTATTAGAGTGAGATACAAAATGAAAAAGGACAGAGATACAAAATAAAAAAGGAATGAAATACCAAAATCCCACCACTGGCTACTGTGGCGCCATCCCAACTTGCTACATTCCGATGGCCACTTTTTCAACTTGTCCGCCATAAAGATGGTTATCCTCCCCTCCACCATCCATATTAAGAAGTTAAAAGTAAATGGTGACATTTTTTTGTGCTCTTTAAAAATAAAGACTATCTGAAAATTGAACGGCACTTAAAAGTAATTGGTAAATTATAATTATTAATGGTACGCCAACCATATCATTTTACATTTTTGTACAAAAATGGCACGTTCATAAAAAGGTTCGCCATTACTGCATTAAAGCTACATCTACCAAATTTTATTTCAATGATGTTTTGGGCAGGTAAAATTGAGAAGTAACATTGGCACTGCTGCCAGATTTCCCAGTTTTTGCTATACTTTTGGAAATGGAATGCCTAATTTATTTTTATTGTATTAAATTGAGCGGATCAAAATAAGTAAATTTTTGTATTTTCAAAATTTCTGTCTTTATTAGTTGCTAAGATATGACCCACTACTTTATTAGCAAAAATATATTTAAAAACGCCATGTCTACAAAAATTGGTTTAAGCATGCCCAATTAAACAGTGATGATGCTTATGAAAATGTGGTTAGTTCTGGTTAGTCTGGCAGATTAAATTTTAAAAATTTGGAATTTTGCTTAAATTGGCATCGCCGATTACATTGCAATTAAAATAAATATGGCATTTCATTTAATAACAAAAATACTGAGTGTAGCGGAAGATCTGAAATCCGCCAAAAATACCGTTTTCACTGTTTAATTCTACTTGCCTCGAAACCTTTAAATACCAAATTTTATAAACACAGCCTCAGCGGTTTTAAAGATATTTGAGCGTTTTTGTACTAGTGGTGACGCTAGGGAGGCGACCATATCAATATGTCCGGCCCCTCCTTAGTCGAAAATTTTATGGAAAAGTGCAAAATTGAAACTTCTTGGTGGTGTTAACTCAGCAAAAGAAAATAAATATGCAAAAATCAAAGAAGGGGCTGTGGGTTATGTATAGGTTATGTAACAAGTTAAAAAAGAAAAGGGCGTAATTTAGCGCAAAGACTATACTCGTTAAGCCGATATAAAAGGTTCACAGGCAATTCGTGAATGGAAAGCAGACGGTTTTTCGCGTGTAACACACTAAGAGGTGAGAAATTGAACAAAGAATAATCCTTTTGAAGTGTTTGAACCTGCCTATTTAAAATCAGGAAGAGCGCTCCCAATATAGACTTTGCATTAGGTTTGATTGTAAAACCAGATAAAAAAATAATAATAACGGATTTCTTAAATATTTAGCCTTCAGAATATGTTTTTTAGTGTCCGCACAGTAACTCTCCAATATGTTTGGACTGCATTTCAATTGGTATGTTCTTTTCGCGCACTTGTTACCTACCACCTTTAACCTCTCGATGCTATGGCTGGTTGTTTTTAAATTTCTTGGTGAGATGGCACCGGTGTCTGTATTTGTTAGTTTTGGGATACAGAAAGAATATTTACAGTCAATCGGGGCGTCATCAAGGTGTCTATCGACCTGAAGTGGTTTGACAAGTCTTAACGAAGACGAAAACAGGGTGTCACCGTCTTGGTCGGGCCCAGGGTATTCCATTTTCTTTTGGAGACTCCGTAATTTTTAAACAACCAACCACAGTAGCCGAATTCTTACAGGTTATTATTTATTTATTTATTTTTACAGTCATTAATGAGCACATATGCCCAACAGAACTTTACCTTTATTAATATATATATATATATATATATATATATATATATATATATATATATATGAAAACATAATTCAAAATGTTTATTACTCACTACTCCTAGAATTTCGGGGAAAGTTAAAATGATAATATTAAAAAAACTTTAGACTTTAATGATATTTTAGTTTAGGTAGTTTAAAGGTCATTGATCAAGTCATTTAGTAAACTAAATATTTAGTTTATTCCAAACACCAAAATCTAATGTAATAAGCTTAAAGTTTGTTCCTAAAAATAGTTTAGTGATGGTAAAAATCAAAAGATTTTAATGATGGTTAAAAAAAAGTAAATCAAAACTTCAATTAAACACGGAATACTATATTAAACAGAGTTATTCTATAAAACACAATTTTAAAAGTATCTCAATTTTACTTCATGTTTTATTATTTTATTTCAATAAAAACTTTAAAACGTTTATAAATAGAAAACGCGCAGTAAAAATAGTGAGGTATTCTAAAAACTGCGTGTTGATTTGGAGTTCCCCATTTCATTTATAAACGAAAACTCAAAAAAGAAGAGGGTGTTTTTAACATTGCTTGACGCAAAGTAAAAATGTAATAATTTTTGTAAAATATTTTAAAAACATATTTTTCCTTTTACTTTCTACTAACCTTCAATAAAATTTATCAAATAAGCTTTAGGACCATTTTCATTTTAAAAGAAAATATGTAGCAGTTGGCAAAATTGCGAAAAGCTATATTAAATTTGAAAAATATTTCATATTTTGATATTATATTCAATATTTCAATCATTCCAAAGCAGACGTAGAATAATTTAAAAGACATTAAGTGATCTATGAGTATGTTTCAAAGAGAAAAAGTATTTTATCTAACTGGCACTTGGGAATTTTATAAAAATATGTATAATAAATAATATAATGTAAAAGTCATTAAATATTCCATATATTTTTGCTGGCCATGCACATTTAATTTATTTTGCATCGCCATTACCTTTAAAAGTAAGTTATTGGCTATTTATTACAAAAATATTAAAATGAGCAGCTTCCTGTTTTTGGGCCGCATAGTGCAGATGATGGGATGGTATTTATATAACAAAAGTTGAAAAACACTTGCCACCTTTGAACTTTCCTCACAGTATTTATTATTTAGAAAGTAAAAATTGTCATAAATTATACTTAGAATTTCATATACCCTTCTTAGTGTCAAACTAGAAGGCTTATAAACAAGACACTTTTATACTTTTTTATTGCAGTAAAAATAAAGGAACTTTTGGTCATAAAAAATAATTTTACAAAAAACCTTTTTAATGAAAAAAGTTGTGCTATTTCTTTATATTTGTACGGTTTGCAAGTAAAGGGCTAAAATTTCTAAGGTAATATTTTTTAGGCTCAGTCTGGTCTGTGGTTCCCCTTTGCACGCAATTTTGCTTTTTATTAAGCTATTACTTTTCATGTTTTAAATGTCTTAAGTCATTAAGTTTGTAAGTATTAAATTTTATGTTATTTTGTGACATTGATGTTAATAGTTAGGTACACTGGTTTATTGAATGATTAAATCACTATTTTTAATTAGGTTTAAAACTAAACAATTATTTAATGAAGCAATACTTTTACTTCTTCTTTTCATATGCAATATCTTGCAATAATAGTGTTTCCAACAAATCTGTTATACAGAGTATTTTATTAAGGGTGGGAAGCATATCTCAGAAAGTAATAGTTAATAAGAAACTCTATTATAAAAACTGTTGGAAATTATTTTCAAATTCCTAACTATACCACTAGAGGGCATAACAGCTATAGTCGTGTATAAATAAAGTTTCTGTTTTTAGTTAAATAATTACAGAATTTAATTTAAAATTTCAAAAAAGATTTAAAAAAAACAAAACTTGTTAAACAGGGCCCTCTAACGGGAACAACAAAAGGCAATATGATTGAGGTTAATTTTTTCTTAATTAGCAAAGATTTCCCGTTAAAACAAATTCAAGTTTGTTAAATTCGGTAAAGGCCAATCAAAATTATAAGCATTTAAACCTGTAAAACTTCACTTTTTCCTACAGCACTTTTTTTTACGTCCTACAAGAAAAAGTGATAAACCAAATAAAAAATTTGATAGATATATGCGATGACTATAGCTGTTATAAAGTACAGATGCTGTAATTTTATTGTATTAAGAATATTTAATTTTACACATTATTTTGACATAATATTAAAAAGTACCCTTATTTTCAGTCAAAAATTGACATTTTCAAAGTAGTCGACTGGCTTTTTATTCGTTAAAAGGTCTACTTTCTAATGGTGTAAAAAAATAAAAAAGCACGGTAAATTTTTTCAAAAATGCATCCTCAGCATCTCCACAGGACTTGTAGTTTTGCCGTAAATCTAAAAAAAACTTTCCAACCTCAGATTGCCCGTTATTTATTTTTTTCTTGTATTTTTGTTATTTTCTCTACATTTTTTAAATATTTAATTACTATAATAGTTTCTTGGTTTCAAAATTATCGACTTTGGTCAAATAATAATTTAAAAAAATGGATGTGCCATTTTTTTAAATTTTTTATAGTAATGTATATCTTTTTTATACCATTGGGAAAAAGAGATTTTTAACAAATAAAAAGACCAAGGACTTTTTAAAAATGCCGATATTTTGACACGTGAATTTTCGATTGAAAATGAGGGTTCTTTTTCGATATTAAGTCAAAATGACGTGACAAAATAAATTATTAAAATTTAAATTTCAACTTGTAAACGATAAAAATAAAAAACCAAAACTTGGTTATTTTAATTTTTTACAACAAATTTTAGGTTATGTAAAGAAAGCGTAAATACATAAGTTTTAGTTCTTGTTCTTAGCCTCTTCATCTTTGCTGTTTAAGTTTTCTTTATGGTAGTTTTGACGGAAATCGAGAATAACCGTATTCTAAACTTGAAACACCCCTCCCCACCTTTTCGGCGCTAAATCACCCGTAAGTTATTTTTCTTTAATTTTTGTTATAGTCCCCTACCTTTTTAATGGTTTCATCTCTACATGTAGCACTGTGGGCAAAAAGTCCCTGAACCCCTTAATAATTCGCAAAGTGCGCTCATTTATCGAAAATCTTCCAAATAAACTTTATAGATATATTTTAGATGTATTTTATAAAAATATGTTTACATGTACATGGGGCATCACTAACGAAGATATAGACATAAGTTTGTGCCTTTAAATGAATGGTGTATGTTTGATTGGGATTCATTCCAAATTCTATCGATAGATTTTGTGTAACATATGCTACAGACTCCAAACTCACTAGTTCAAAAGATACAAGGGTTTAAAAAAACATAATGTAAATATTTATTAACTTTTGTAAATATGAAACACACAAACACAATTAGCCAAAGCCTGACTACAAATAGTTGGAACTCTGTTAACACTTAACAACATTTTAATTAAATAGGTTGGGTGTTTCATGTTATTTCTTTTGAGTCAATTCTGTCTTTATTAATAGTGTTTTCATATTTTAAAGTTAACACAACATTTACATTACATTTTTTTAAACCCTTGTATCTTTAAAAATAGTGAGTTTAGGTATAAAGCATATGTTACACAGTCATGTTAAAATTTTGTGGAGAATTCAAAATCCAATAAAATATACACCATTCCATTTAAAAAAAGGTAATCTCAGTGTCTCATATCTTCCTGCAGTCAGAGGTTTATAGATCTATTAGATCTATTTTGTAAGTAGCGTGTTTACATGTACAGGGGCAGCCGTACATGTAAACATATTTTTTTATAAAATAGATCTAAAATATATCTATAAACTTTTATTGAAGACTTTTCTGATAAAATGAGCGCATTTGCGAACCTTCGTTAAGGGGGTTCCGGGACTTTTTTGCACACAGTGCATATATGTAGTGAGGCGTCCCAAAGTCCGGTCTCCCCTTCTAATTTCTGAACCGTTCAGTAAATTTTCATGAAATCCTGAAACAAATATTCTTTACGACCAGTAATCGTACTCCGCCATACATCGACAGTTTTCTCACGTCAGGTAGCTGAGCGCCATAGCCAAGCGAAAAAAAAAAGAGAGGGCAACTGTGGCACATTATTTTAAAAGCCCTGGACAGGTACTTTGTAACCCTAGAATATAAAGTTAATGCCTTCATCCAATACAAAATGGCGGCACTTTTAAAATTACTTAAATACCTGATTTCCATGGCTATATGTTTTGAAAGTAATAAGGTTAGATGTACTTAATGTGATTATTTTCCTAAAGCTTTTTAAAGATCTTTTAATGGTGATATCATATACAGGGTGCGTCATTAAACTATATACTTTTTTTGCTACCCTGTATGTTATCACCAGTATCACTATTAAAAAGATCTTTAAAAGAGCTTTAAGAAAATGCCAGTATTAGGTACCATCTAACCTAATTACTTTGGAAATATGGTATCCAAATCAAGTATTTAGGTAATTTTTAAAGTACCGCCATTTTGTAATATGCGAAGGTATTGACTTTATATTCTAGGGGTCGAAGTACCCGTCGAGAGCTTTAAAATAATGTGCCACAAGACCCTCCTTTCCTTTCTCACTTTTATTTCGCAATATGGCGCCCAGCTGTCACCTTGAAATTTAGAGTTCTCATTAATATGTAAAAAATGCAGTAAAAATTGCAGACCTTGGTCATAAAATATTGTTTCAAGTTTCATGAAAATATACCGAACGGTTCAGAAGTTACAAGAGGGGCGACGAACTTTAGGACCTCACTGTATATTATTTACTTTGATTTGAGGTACTTACTTTGTAGAGACATCATATAAAAAAGAATTTGTAGAAATTCTGCTTTAAAAAACAATATTCAGCAATTTCTTCTTACCTTATATACCTCTGTAAATAAGGGCCCGGAAAACCCAAAAGCAATATTTTAGGCTCAGTTGGTCGGCCTATCCTGCCTTTACCGTAATTTTACTTTAGTAGGTCATTATTTTCAATGAAAGAATATCTTTAGTCGTCAAGAATGTAGGGGCCAAAGTTTTAGTTTTCTTTTTACTCTTTGCTAACATTTTTAGGTCCACTATAACTACATGGCGCATAGTGCAGCGAGCTTATGGGACTGAAGATAGACATAATAAATGCGGAATTTTTGTAAGCTGTGTGGACGATCTTTATAGTGGTTATATAATATACAGGGTGTTGCATTAAAAAATAATACTTTTGTCCTACCCTGTATATTATAATAGATAATAAAAAATTAATAATTGATTAGAAAACTAGGGAATTAAACCAATAAACTGATATTTTTGTTAATTTTGTAAGAAAAAAAAGTAAAGGGTTGCAAATTTTTAATTGGACTTCGGGTATTATTTATTTAAATTTACTATATACAAAACTGTAAATATGTTAGTTTTATATTTAATAAGTTGTACTAGCTACTTTTGGATTATCAGGATTTTGGATGTTAAAACCATTCATAATTAGTCTTACATTTTTACTTGCCCTATTGCCTAACCAGTCATTTTAATAAATAATAGTTTAAAAAACTAAAAAAACACGCTTTTATATGCAACCGAACTAAAAATTAGAAAATAATTTTTCATTACAAAGAGTTTGTCGCTTCAGAGTAAAAAGCGTGGGGTGCATTTTACTATTTTTTCATAACTTTTCCCTCATAGATATTTGCAAATAGAATAATTATAACATTTAATATATTAAGCACGCCACGCTTTTATTCTGAAGTGACAAACTCTTTGTAATGAAAAATATTTTCTAATTTTTAGTTCGGTTGCATATAAAAGCGTGTTTTTAGTTTTTAAACTATTATTTATTTTTCATTTTTAGTTCGATATATCAATTAGTTTTTAAAAATAAATGCTCCAGTTTATTTACTAAAAAATTCCTTCGTCATTTTGTCCAAGAGACACAGAGGATCTGTAAAGGAATTTATTTATCCTGGCGGTCCTAATCAGGATAACGGGATACTGTTTTTAAATTATTGCATTGTCATCGGTCCTTGATACGTGTGCAAAGTTTCAAAGAAATTGAATCGCTGGAAGTTGGTAAAAATTAGGCTCAAAAGATTCCGTTACATAGATTAGATAGAGTTACAACCCAAGCTAATAAAGCGTGTTAAAAAGAGATCCAACAACCTAGAATAATAACGAAAGGGTACAGCAAGGGTAGTAAAATTGTCAACAATCTTAAAGTAGTATTTAAAACAGCTAAGAGAGGTATCAAGGTAATTGATGAGAAGGGTCCGCGCGTTTAGTAAAGAGGTCCCCGACGTTATCATTTTCTGCGCAAAATGTCCTCTTATTCCCTTATCCGTAGTTAAAATGTTATATTATTTATGTCAGACAGAAATTCTGGCTTATGTAAATTAAAAAATTAACTTGTTAAGCATTACAAAACACAACACACAGTTTCAAGTAAATTGTTGATTTTTAAAGCACTCTGTTTTCATTATTTTAAAAATATTTTTTATTCATAGACATGGGCGCCGGCAGATGACTTCCAGGAGGGTGCAAAGTAGAAAAAAAAGGTCCTTCGACAGGACAGCCACAATGACTTTCATGAAAGAAAAAGTAGGAAACAAAATTTGAAGAGCAAATAAAAAAATATATCATCGTATTTTTCCTTTGTTTGCCCGCTCCTTCCACAACACGTAGGGGGTGCAAAATATTTTAAAATACCTAAAATCCTAAAATGAATACTTTTTTGCCAGCAGAACTAATCCGTTCCAAAATAAAAGAAGGGGGTGGACATTACAGAAATATACTGTATATAGGATGTAAACAAATTAATGATTTAAAATAATCTACGATCTTATCGATATAGGTCTTAAAAATAGAATTGTTTTTGCAAATCCTGACAAACGGCACTTCTCGCAAAGCTTGGCACTTAAAAACTATAGAAATGAATAATGCAGGGATCATTAGTCCGCTCACAAATTGTCGCAGTCCATTATCTTGCACGAATTATACGGCTCTGCGTGATTCTTTTACACTGAGGCCATTCGAAGTGCAAAGTTTCTGATTGTTGTTGAAAGTTTAACGTGATAGTCCTGGAGAAACTAAAAAGAATTAAACTTCAGCCTAATCTTCAATCAATTATTTTTCTTAGTTTCTTAGTAATAAAAGCATAAATTTACATGTTTTTTATGGTTATAGCCCCAAAATAACTCCTGGTTTAACCGGAAATACAATAAAATTTCGTATTTTATATACAAGTGCTCACTTTTTTTATATATATTTCTAGATTACTTTTAAAAAAATCAAGTATTGCCATTATTTCTCCTTTCATTCTTTTTGTGCTATTCATGCTGTAAGATTAAAAAATTATTATATTTTTTTTTACTCGGACAGGCATTAAAAAATTCAATTTGTTTAATAATTTACTTATGTTTTGTAATTTCAGTTTTAAATGTAATTAAGGAAAGAAAATTTTAATTTTTTATTTTTTAATGAAAACACCACTATTTAAATTTATTTTTAAATTATACCCTAAAATCCCTTTTAAGTAACAGAGTACAATGTACAGAGTCCTTATTCTTGATACTGGGGAACAGCTTTCTCATGGGAAAAGTGGGCGGAGTTTAAATAGGTATTCTTGAACGCAAACGACTGCTCCCATCACGCGACTGTGAGGAAAACAGCCCGGGAAGTGAACGATCATTTTGGCGATTTGATCCGAGTCCGTTTTCTTATGCTCGAGAATAAGGACCCTGATAGGTTTTAAAATGGTGACCACACAAATTTTAGTGTAGAGTTAAATTATTATAAAATAAAATAGGGATGTTTCCATTTAAACTTATTAAAAGTTTTAAATTTTCTTTCGTCAATTACAATAAAAACTAAAATTATTAAATGTAAGTCATTAGTGAAAGAAAATGGAATATGTTACTGCCTGGGACAAATGGGACATTAAAATTTAAAAGAATATAAATAAAAAAAAGTTAGCATTTATTTAAAATAAAAAATTGTATGGATCTCCCCGTTAAACTGAAAGTGATTTAAGGGTTGTTTTTAATGCAAAAAAAAAACCAATGTATGCCTTAATTTTACTGTACAATTTTTAATAGTTTTCTTAAAAACCAAGAAAAAAAATTGGGGGATAATAACATCATGTTTCACCTGGTATAGTTAGGTATACTTTTTTAACCTTTAAACATATTACTACTACTGTAATATTTGTCTTGTTGATTAAACAAATACTAAATTAACTAATGTCCAGTAAACTCAAAAGCAACATTTATTTATTACAGTTTTTGATAAACCAACAAAAAAGTTCACAAAAAGAATACTTAGTATATTATGAGACACCGAATGTTATTAATTTCTCACGAGCACGAGCTGCAGACGAGTGCTGTAAGCTATAAGTCATACGATATGGGCGTATATAAGGGAGGGTTTAAACTCCACTTCTTCCCCCTTAGCATGAGAAATTACCCTCGTTTCAGACTAAAGGTCAAAGCACACTAGGCGCTCAAGCTCGGTACGCTCACGGTTCGATCCAATTATTTACATGCTTTTAAATAAATGACCTTAAATAACATTTGAATAGCATGTTAAATATTTGACCGGTACATGAGCGTACCGGAGACCTGAGCGTCTAGTGTGCTTGATCATAAGCCGAACTCGTCGGACATAGTGATAAAAAAATATATGGAGTCTTTAGTTTCCGAATTTCCGGATTTTTAAGGGGGCGTCCATAAATTACGTGAGGTATATTTTCATAGTTTGGACCCCTTCCCCCTTGGTCAGATTGGGTGAGATTTTCGTAAACCCCCCTATCTAATCTCACGTGAGATTTAGGATGTGAATACAAAACTCTGAAGTTCTTGAAACGAAAGTGATTTTTTCCTCAAAAAATTTTTAAGGAGAAAAAAAACGTCTTCATCCAAAAAGCAACAATACATCACATTTTCCTGGGGGAGGCCTGCCCCAAAATTTTGTCTCCTTTCTACCTACACAAAAATTACTTGAGGTTTTAACAGACCCCCCATCGTGAGATTTGGTGAGATATTCCTCGACCCCCTCCCCACTTAAATGTCTCGCGACTTCATACACTTCTATAGCGTCAGTCCGTCGCCGTCTCCCTGCTCATGCTATATAAAACAAGAGTAAGGGAAGTTTGTATCAAATAATCCTTCGTATACTATATTTTTCCTACGACTATTGACAAATTACTGGAAAATATTTTAAAACAACTTTCTTTTTATAGTATATCCATACAAATAATAAATTTAATGTTCCCAAATTGTGACAGAATATTTGTCAGCCATGACATATGAGACAGTATAGCCTAATGCAAATTTTTTATCAAAATTATATATTTTTTTGTTTTTTATTTACTAACGTACTTTAATTTAACTTACGTGCCTATTAGATATTGTTATACTTTATCGTTGTTAACGTCACAAAGTGGCGTATCTCAAAAAAAAAAAGAAAATTGTTTAGATACTGCTACGAAAAAAATTACTCCTATATATTACAAATTGGCATAAGTTAGATTGGTAATTTTCTAGAACACTACGGCAACTCCGATTTTGACGAAATTTGGCATACGAGATTTTTTGGGGCGCTGATCACGAATCTGAAATATTTTTTGGCGGAAACGTTTCGTTATTGAGATATTCATCAACAGACTTGAAATTTAAACTAATCCTATTTTTACAATATTCCCCTTCTTTTGCACACAATTCTTGATTTAAAGCTAAAGTGGCACACAATATTTGATTTTCACCTTTTAAAACCCCTGTTTTTACGTAGTTTACATTATTTTTGCATTAAATTGCATAGCTATACTTTGAATCATTTTAATCCCAGTGTGTCATGAAGCCCTATGTGTATGTATGGTTGCCGCATTATCAAGAAAAGCCACGCAATTTAATGCAAAAATAATGTAAAAAACTTAGAAAAACGGGGTTTTAAAAGTTGAAAATCAAATATTTTGTGACACTTTAGTTTTAAATTAAGTATTGTGTGCAAAAAGAAGAAGGAATATAGTGAAAATAAGCTAAGTTCAACTTTGAACTTTGATGATGAATATCTCGAGAACGAAACGTTTCCGTTTGCAGGTTCGTGATCAGCGCCCCAAAAACCCCCGTATACCGAATTTCGTTAAAATCGGAGTTGCCGCAGGTTTCTAGAAAATTACCGTTAGATTTTTAAAGTTATAATACATTCAATATTTTATTTAAAAATATAAAAAAATCGTTCATAATAATACTTCAGGTATTTTTTTGCAAGCACTCTTGTAAAATTGAAAAAATTAGACACGCCACACTATGGTCGATTTTTGTAAAATTGTGGCAAAAAAGGGAAATATCAAATCTTAAAAAATTAAGTAAATTGTCAATAGTCTACTTCCTAACATTCTATTCTATTAGTTGGCTGTGACCATTCTGAATTTTTCACTTGTTTTTAATCTCTACGCCATCTTTAAATTAAGCCAAGTTTTCTATGCAGTAAACGTTATTCAATGATAAACATTGTCTTATAAAGATTCCTTTGTATTAAAAATTTCTTGTAGAATTTTTTTAACTGTTTAGTGGGATTAGGTGTTAGGGAACCCATTTAATCAAGTGTATAAAAATTATAGCAAAGTAGCCATTTTAAAAAGCATTTTTTTATGTTCCGCTAACGACCCTCTTATAATTTGTATCACATTATCTTCTCTAACTGTTTAGTTTTCTGGTAAACAAGAAAAGTTTTGCGACTTTTTGCGCTTTTTTTAATAAACTTTAAAATATTAGTGCAGGGTTATAGACTCCACCAGCTTCTTTATTTTCTAGCTACAAAAACATTTAATTTAAGAAGTTGTAGGATTGTTATCCACAGAGGTTGCAATGTATTTTTAAATTTATACAAGGTAGCTTAAAAAAGTGTGAGAAATTATTATTTTTTTTAATAGAATACCCTATACAGGGTGTCTAGTTTAGGTGATGCCACTTTTGCTTTTTCCGAAATGGCAAGTGCTGCTAGTGCTTTTACCGCGATGAAACATTTCAGTTGTTCCTGAGATACAGGGTGATTTGTTAAAAACACTTAAACTTATTTTGTTGGAATATTTCAAAAACTATTGATTTTCGAGACATACATTAAATATTTTATGAACCACAAACTAATAACTCTGGACAGTTAGTAAGGTCGATTTTTGTATTGTCACTAGTTGGTTAAATATATTAAAAAGTGAAGGTGATTTGAAGGTTAATGAAGGTGAATTTAACCTTCGATTTACCTTCACTTCACCTTCACTTCACCTTCACTTCGCCTTCACTTTTTATTTCCGTTAGATAGCTCTTGAAAAGTTAAGATAGGAAAGTGAAAGTCGTTTTGCTCTATCTTCAACTGTTTTTGCTTGGTAAATCGTCAAAGTTCAAAAATTCCGATTTTCAATTGTTAATAACTCCCAAACTATTAACTTTAGGTATAGGAATATGACAAGCCAAAATGCTTAGAATTTTATGTAGATTCGAAAAATGCAAAAATATACAGGGTGTCCCATTTAAAAGAACCTGTTTTTGGTGTGCCATGTTTTTTGGCTCACCCTGTATACTTCAAAATAATTTTAAAAAGTAGCTAAAATAGCAGTCTATAACATAGTTTTTGTTTGGAATCAAAATTCTCAATAGTATGGATACTATGGAATCCTGTATATAGGTTGTCGTTCATGCCAAGTTTCGAAACATCCTGTATAAAACTTATTAAGATATCAATAAAGCTTTTGCCACTTAAAATGATTATAATTTGTGTGTTTGTAATTTTTGGAATGATAAAACAACATTTTTGATCTTCTTTTAATTTATGCCACGTTTTAACAATAATCGGCCACTGTGCGCCACTTCATAATATTAGAGAGTTATTGCAAGTTGCCTTATTAAGCTCGGGAATTATTAATACCGGTCTTGTTTAAATAATGTTTGTACCCACAATTTAGAGTTATTGCAAATCATGTTGACAATACCATTAACCTAAAAAAGGGGAAAAAATTTTAGTAGTTTTTCTTTATTGTTTTGTTTTGTAGGGTTTTTTTTTTGTGACACAATTATAGAAATACATTTTAAAAAGCAAGGTTATTAGTATTTTTACTTTTAAAAACTTTTCGATTTTGTGATCGGCAGCCGTTCGGTCAGACGAATAGTTCCGAAGTTAAAATAAGGCCAAAATAAGGCACGACCTAAAACCGATATAAATAAAGCCGGACTTATTAAGGAAGTCCTTATCCTACCATGCATCTGCGCAAGCTCAGATGACAAAATAAGGCCGGTATTATTAGTGCCTAGCCCTATTTCACTGTGCAATAATTCTTTATTAACGACGATTTTTGACTAAAAATAGGGATCTTGGCTAAAGGATCATATTCTTTAAAGCAAGGTTGTTGAAAACAAACATACAAATTATCCTATTTATGCACATTTGAAACACCTTTTATGGCCGTGGGTAATGGCCGTGGGTATTAAACCCTAAAACCTGTTTAAAATCACATTAATAATGTATACATTTTAAAACAGTCGCAGAAAAAGTAAAATACTGTATCAGTATTGAAAATCGAAAATGATAGTCCACACCATTCTATTTTAAACGGAACCATAAATCTTTTTACCGTTTGTCCTTTGCAAGTTCCTTTATAGGTCATGATGGTTGCTGATTTGCAGTCTACATAGGACAGGTCGAATTGTCGCTTATCCTGACAAACAATGCTATTACTAATACATAACTCTGGAGAATTGGCACAGAATAAAGCAGGAATCTTTAGTCGTATTAGTGATTTTTCACGTTCTTTATTTTACACAATTGGCAGGCCTATACGTGATTCTTTTTACATTTAGGCTATTGAATAAAATACATTGTAATATTAAGAGAAACATGTTTACAGGTTTTAGACTACCAGAGTGGCTTTCCAGTGACGCAAATAGAGCGCTTCCGAGTAGCTCAGGAGCATTTTGTTCTACTTTATGGCGTTCCAGTGACGGAAAGCGTTATGCACCTGAGCTACTCCGTTTTTCTTTCCCCTTGCCCCTCATTCACAAACCCCTCTTTTGGTTTTTGTGCTTCAAACGTGTTTTTTTATGGTTAAGGATGGATTTTTTAAAATTATTTATTTAAAATGGAATTAGATATTAAAAGAGATTATTATTATAAAGCCAAGAAAGGTTAAAAACAACGAAATTTTAAAATTTCTAAAAGTATCTCTCTCCTTTTTAAGGATGCTGTAGGAGCTTTTCTTTTCCCCATACATCCAAATAAAAGAGTTTTTGTGGACTGTATTATGGTTTAATTAACTGATTTAGACTTTACACTATTTACAATATTTACAAGTGTTTTAGAATTACTAAAAACATCCTGCTACGTTTATTAGCACAGTTCAGTGTCGATGTTTCTTGACACTTTTTTACATCACTTTACTTATTACTTATTACGAATTAAGGTACTTGTCACTGAATTAGAATTTTCAGATCACTGAGAAAAAGTATTCATAAGAGAAATACTAAGTTAGAATTATTTTGAATAAGAGAGATAACTAACTTGAATATAGAATTTGTGAGTATTTGAATAAGGAAAGTTTTATTTTCCTGAGAGAGAATTGCAATTATTTGCGAGAGAATAAGAATGTTTGAAAGCGACTTTGCGCGAGAGATGAGTCGTCCGAAAATTGACGAGAGTGACTTTTCGCGAGAGATGCGTAATCGATGAAACTTGCAGTGCGACTGACTTACTCTTTTGGGGGAACCTAATGAGTCCGCCCTCTATGCGCTAGACCGAAAGCATGTGATATGCCCGCCAATAGAGACTGCGCTCTCCATCGGGCTGTGAGACACCTTCTTACGCGCCATTGGCGCGGCGCATCAGCCATATTAAAGTAGGAGTGATCATTTTACTTGAGATCGGAAAAATACAAAGAGGATTCTGAGAATCTTGATGTTTTTACAAACAGCGTTTTACAAAGAAAACCGATAAAGATTAAATCTAAAAATAGAACAGAATTGTGTTCGGAGAAAAGAAATTATTTGGTTAATTTCTTTGAAAGAAATTATGCTCGTTCCCGAACATACTCCCCCCGTTGAAGCTGCTAAGCTTCAAGTGAAACAAAAGTAATGATTTTTTTTTTTTTTTTTTTTGAACTTAAAATTTGAGAAAAATTATCAACCGAAAACAGGTATAATAGAGACTTATACATCTATTAGAAAACTATTATTTTAATTTGGTAAAGGGCAAACCCTTGTAATATTACGTAATGAAAATTCCATGTTTTGTTTTTAATTTAACAGCTCTAACTCGTTTGTCAGTGCTGTGATAAATTTCAATAACTCTTGCCAAAGGCCATTCTAATGGTCGAGTGTTTTCTTCTTTAAGCAATACTACGTCATTTACTTTAAGATTTTCATATGGTTTTATCCATTTAGGTCTATTTTGAAGTAAATTGAGATAATCTTTAGACCATCTTTTCCAGAAGTTCTGGTGAATTTGAGAAACTTTTGCCACCGCGTTAGACGATTTTCGGAAAGATCACTTACGTCCTTTTCTGGAAAAGTGGTTAGACTGTCACCAACGAGAAATGACCCGGTAGTTAAACATGTTAGGTCAGAAGAGTCACTAGAGATTGGTTGAAGAGGCCGTGAGTTTAAAAATGGCTTCAATTTGTGCCAGTACTGTAGTCATTTCTTCAAAAGTCAAATTAGAATTACCAATTACCCTATACAAGTGGTACTTTGTACTTTTATAGCTGCTTCCCAGATCCCTCCCCAATGTGGACTCAAAGGGGGAATAAACTGCCATTTTATCTCTTTAGAATTTAAAAAATTTTCAACTGGATTAAAATTTTCTTGAACTTGAAAGAATTCAAATAATTTTTTAAATGGTTATTAGAACCAGAAAAATTGGTAGCATTATCGCTGTAAATGATCGAAGGACTTCCTCGACGAGCTATGAATCTTTTAAGAGTTAAAAGAAAAGCATCTGTTGATAAATTTGAAACCAGTTCGATATGGATGGCCTTTGTTGCCATACAGACAAATACAGCAATATAACATTTCACTAGTTTGGCATTACGTAAGTTAGATGATTTAATGAGATATGGACCACCATAATCTACACCCACTTTAGAGAAAGGGCGAGATGGTTTGGTTCTTTCTTTAGGCAAATCTGCCATAAGTTGCTGACAAGCAGTAGTCTTAAATCGATAACAAGTTAGACAATTTCTTATGATACGTTTTATTTCATTTAGTCCCCCGAGGGGCCAATATCTTAGTCGAAAGTTTGACAGAACACATTGAGCGCCAGCATGCTCAAGCCGAATATGCTCATTTTTTAACATAAGACATACAATGTTACTTTTTGAAGGCAACAAAATTGGGTGCTTTTGATCATAGGAAAGATCTGAATTTGAAAGTCTTCCTCCTACTCTTAGAATTTCACTTTCATCAAGAAATGGATTAAGGTGAAGAATAGTTTTGTTAGATACTACTTTTTTATCCTTAATTTCAGAAATTTCCTTGGAGAAATATTGATTTTGTAACTGTTTTATAATAAGTGTTGTAGCACTTTTTAGTTCAACAATCGAAAGAATTCCAGTAGACTTTTTCAAATTAGGAGAAATATTATTTTTAAATCTTAGGCAGAAGGCTACTACTCTTTGGAGTTTAGTAAAAGAAGAGTATTTTGCAAATAATAAGTCCCAGAAATTTGGAGAAATCGAATGCAAAACGGTTTTTGTTTTTCTCTCTTCGGGAATATTGTCAATGACAACATTTGAGTCAATTTCTTTTAAGGACCAGTCAGAGTTTTTAAGAAAAGTAGGCCCATGCCACCAAAGTTCACAATTTATAATCTCATTTGGATTTAGACCTCGAGATATGCAGTCAGCAGGATTTTGTTCAGATTTTATAAAATGCCACTGATATCCGGATGTTAAATTTTGAATTTGAGCAACACGGTTAGAAACGAATATAGACCATCGAGAAGGGTGAGACTGAAGCCAGCATAATGTAATCTGAGAATCAGACCACAAATGTATTCCATTGAATGTGATTTTAGTATCAAAAATTGAAATAACTCTTTCTACTAGTTTAGAAAGTAGCACTGCAGCGCAGAGTTCTAATCTGGGTAAACTTACAGTTTTAATAGGTGCAACTCTACTTTTTGACACGAGGAGATTTGAAGAGATTGTGTTATTTTGATAAAAGGCTCGAATATATATGCAAGCTCCATATGCCTTAAGACTGGCATCAGCAAATCCGTGAAGCTCATATTTAACAATTTTTTGATCTAGAAAAAGATATCTTGGAATTTCCATTGAGGAAAGCTGAGAAAGATTTTTAAAGAAATTATTCCATTCTGACAATAACTCTGAATGTAAAGTGTCATCCCATTCAATTTTAGCAAGCCAAACTTTTTGCATAAAAATTTTAGCTGTCAGTATTATTGGACCTATTAAGCCAAGAGGATCGAACATTTGTGCAATAACTGAGAGAACTTGTCGTTTTGTAGTGGGATTTTGAGTTTCAATTTGAGGCAATGAAATTGAAAAATAATCTAAAGAAGGGTTCCAGAAAATTCCTAGTACCTTATTGCAAATATTTTCACCATTTATGTCGTAATTTGATTGACTATCAATTTTTAGGGTATTTTTAAGAAAGTGCGACGAATTTGAAGACCACTTATGAAGGGAAAAATTAGCGGAATTAAGCAATGTAATTAATTGTTTATAATACTCATTAAGACTTTGCAGAGAGTCACAACCGAAGAGTATATCATCCATATATGTTTGTGTTAAAATAGCTTCGGAAGCTAAAGGAAATTTGTCTTTATTTGATGTTGCGAGTTCGCTTAGGGCACGAGTTGCCAAATATGGAGCACTATTAGTTCCATATGTAACAGTCAACAATTCTATGCACTTAAGAGGATCTTTTGGATCATCTCTCCAAAGAATGTTTTGTAGAAAAGTCTGAGATGGATTAATACGTACTTGTCTATACATTTTTTGAATATCTGCAATAAGTGTATACTTAAAACTTCTGAATCGGCATAAAATATCGAAGAGTTCAGGTTGTACGACAGAACCTTTTAACATTATGTCATTAAGGGAAAACCTGAAGAAGTTTTCATACTTGCATTAAATACAACACGAAGTTTCGTGCTTACACTAGATTCTCGAATAACAGGGTGATGAGGCAAGAAATATTTATTTTCATCCCTTTCATTTTTTAGGGATAAAGGAACATATTTACCATGGTTAAGAAAGACATATTCGTCAATAAAAGACTTATAGTCAGAAAAGAGTTTGGAATTTTTGGCAAATCTTTTTCGAGGTTAAAAATTGCTTTTTTGCAACAGAAAACGATTCACCTAATTTAAGATGCTCATTTGGAGTCTTGAAAGGAAGATTAACTTGAAAAGAACCATTTTTTAGAATTTTAGTGGTTTCTGAGAATATTTTTTCTGAAAGTGAGTCATCAGCAGAAAGAATTTTTGTCTGAGTAAGTGGGGATTCTTCAACTAACCAAAATTTTTCAATTAGGGTGTCTACTTTGGAATCCAAGTTTGAATTTGAACCTTGTAAAAAAAACAATTATTTTGGGAATTTTGATTGGTATTTTCATACGAAATAACTTGTGACGGTATAGGTCCACCAATTATATAACCTAATTGAGTATCCACAAGAGTTAGATAATTCTTTTGAAGTCGTATTAAGCCGCCAGTAATTAAATTATAATAAATATCTGCACCAAGCAAAAGATCTATATTTGAAGGAATATGAAATTGTGGATCTGCTAATTGTACATTTGGAGGAATTGTTATTTTATTTTTATTTAAAGTATATTGTGGTAATTTTTTAGTAATAATTTTTAACACAGTACATAAAATATTAAAGTTACAATTTCTTTTTAAATTAGAGTGGAATGTTACATTTAAAATTTTATTTGAGTGCGTTGAAATTTCGTTGATTCCATCTATACACACTTCCCTGTTTTCAGGTGTGTATCCCAGTTTTTTAACAAGAGATTCTGTAATTAAAGAGGTAGTGCTACAAGGATCTAAAACTGCCTTAACTTGAAAACATTTGTTATCGGCACTATAAATTTTTACCATAGCTGTGGCTAAAAGTGTTTCTCCACTAGCAGAAAGAGTAGAATATGTAGTTTCTTGTCTACTTGGCGAAGAGGTTGCAGAATTTTGGGCAGACGAATTTTGTCTAAAATTTTCCGAATTATTTGCATTTTCTTTTGGTACTCGTAAATTATGAGAATTACTTCTATTTGAATTTAAATGAGAAGTATTTTTATTAGAATTAGAATGCTTGGAAGAATTTTTATTATGATTAGAATTAAAATAAATTTTTCTCTGTGAATTTGGAGACGAATTAAAATTTGAGTTTTGACCTCGGTTTTGACAATTTGTGGTATTTTTATCCGTTTCTACATGTAGTAAACTATGGTGTTTTCCTTACATATAGAACAACTAGATTTTGAATCACAATTTTCTATAGGATGTTTTCCCAAGCAATTGTAACAAAATCGGTTACTTTTAATAAAATTATTTTTGTCTTTGAGGGTCAATTCGAAAATTTGTAGACAAGCATAAATTTTGTGGCCAAAATTGCTGCAAAAATTGCATTTACTATTGAATTGGGGCAAATTATAATTAGAAAATTGAGTTTGCGAAATATGTACTTTGTGAGAAACATTTAGTTTTTTAGAAGAAACACTAGAATCGGGGACTATTGATCTTTCAAGTACATCACATCGTTTTTCAATAAATTTTAAAAAATCGTCTAATTTAGGGCGTTGAGTCGAATCTATTTCATAGTCAAAGGCTCTTTTTGTGGTAAAATCTAATTTTTGCGAAAGAATATAAATTAAAATTAAATCCCAGTGCTCTACAGGCACTAAAAGATTTTTTAAGGACTCAATATTTTGTTTTATGAGTGTATAAAAATGTCTGAGATTGGTAGAGTTAGTTTTACTTAAAGAAGGAGCATCTAGAAGATTTTGAATATGAGCATTTATTATTGTAAGTTCCTTATTATATCTGTCTTTAAGAGTGTTTAGTGCTATAGGAAAATTGGCATCTTCAAGCTTGAGACTTTCAATTAAATTTAACGGCTCCCTTTTAGATATGATTTTAAATAAACTAATTTTTCGACGTTAGATAAATCATTATTATCCGTAATACATTTATTAAATAATTGAAAGAAACTATTCCATTGTGTGACGTCACCAGAAAAAGTAGAAATATTTAATTCGGGTAGTTTTATTTTTGGAGATATCGGAGAAACCGGACTACTTTGATGAACAATGATAGGCCCTGTATTTTTTGACCCTGAAATTGTAGGAGACAAAATTTCGATATGTTGAGTTATTTTTGCTAATAATTCGCAATACTTGTTCTCAGTGACATCTCTATCATTTTCTTGTGTAGGATCTAAGTCCTCTATACTATCCTGAACTTCAGAATAATTTTTGAAAGCTTCAGTCAACAGATTTTCACGAATCTTAAAAATAAGAGGATTTTTTTCCAAATCCTTATGTTTTGAAAACCAAGAATCCACTCTGGTCATACAGGCCTTATATTTTGTACGAGATTTAACTAGAGCTTCCATTTTTTACTATATTAAATACACTAAATTAAAATAAATGAAATTAAATACCTATTTTAACTTATTTTCTCATACAAAGAGAAGACGAAGAATGTTTTTAATGAAAGGAGCACTAATTAGAATGTAAAAATAATCACAAAAGCATTAAAAATATCTAAAACTATACAAAATAGAAAATTAGAATTTTTAGAAATATTATTTTTATTTCTTATTAGGTACCTATCTTTAAAAATATGGTTATTAAAGTTCAAAAATTTTGCAGAAAAATATTTAAAGTCTGTAGTTCATTGTCTAATTAAACTTTATTGAGAAACAAAAAAAACTAAATTAAAAAAAGGCAAAATACATCTGACCTTATGTAGAAGTTGTTGAGTTCCAGTTCCGACGGCAAACACTTTCACGCACAAAAGGCTGCTGGAGAAATTCACTTTAATTTGTCTTTAAATCACACTTTTAACGGATTGTTTTAATTTAAGAAGGTTTTTGAATAGAATCACTTTTATTTTGAGAGGTTTGTAGTCACAGTTTAGTATTGAGACGAGACAGGTTGAAAGTTTATTTTTTCACTTATGTTTGAAGAAACGTTTTGCTAATTTTTGCAAAAATATTCGAGGTTTAAAGAATCAGGACTGTTGGAAATTTTTCCGGCTGGTTTTTTACAGCATATCCGGTTCGAATTAGGACCAAAAATGTAGGAGCTTTTCTTTTCCCCATACATCCAAATAAAAGAGTTTTTGTGGACTGTATTATGGTTTAATTAACTGATTTAGACTTTACACTATTTACAATATTTACAAGTGTTTTAGAATTACTAAAAACATCCTGCTACGTTTATTAGCACAGTTCAGTGTCGATGTTTCTTGACACTTTTTTACATCACTTTACTTATTACTTATTACGAATTAAGGTACTTGTCACTGAATTAGAATTTTCAGATCACTGAGAAAAAGTATTCATAAGAGAAATACTAAGTTAGAATTATTTTGAATAAGAGAGATAACTAACTTGAATATAGAATTTGTGAGTATTTGAATAAGGAAAGTTTTATTTTCCTGAGAGAGAATTGCAATTATTTGCGAGAGAATAAGAATGTTTGAAAGCGACTTTGCGCGAGAGATGAGTCGTCCGAAAATTGACGAGAGTGACTTTTCGCGAGAGATGCGTAATCGATGAAACTTGCAGTGCGACTGACTTACTCTTTGGGGGAACCTAATGAGTCCGCCCTCTATGCGCTAGACCGAAAGCATGTGATATGCCCGCCAATAGAGACTGCGCTCTCCATCGGGCTGTGAGACACCTTCTTACGCGCCATTGGCGCGGCGCATCAGCCATATTAAAGTAGGAGTGATCATTTTACTTGGAGATCGGAAAAATACAAAGAGGATTCTGAGAATCTTGATGTTTTTACAAACAGCGTTTTACAAAGAAAACCGATAAAGATTAAATCTAAAAATAGAACAGAATTGTGTTCGGAGAAAAGAAATTATTTGGTTAATTTCTTTGAAAGAAATTATGCTCGTTCCCGAACAGATGCGTTCCAGTGACTAACTTTTTAGAGTAGTTCAAGAAATTTAAGCCCTGGAGCGTGACGCATAAACATTTTCGTCACTGGAAAGCTACCCAGAGTGGCTTTCCAGTGACGCAAATAGAGCGCTCCCGAGTAGCTCAGGAGCATTTCGTTCTACTTTATGGCGTTCCAGTGACGGAAAGTGTTATGCACCTGAGCTACTCCGTTTTTCTTTCCCCTTGCCCCTCATACACCAACCCCTCTTTTGGTTTTTGTGCTTCAAACGTGTTTTTTTATGGTTAAGGATGGATTTTTTAAATTATTTATTTAAAATGGAATTAGATATTAAAAAGAGATTATTATTAAAGCCAAAAAAGGTTAAAAAAAAACAAAATTTTAAAATTTCTTAAAGTATCTCTCTCTCCTTGTCTAAGGATGCGTTCCAGTGACTAACTTTTTAGAGCAGTTCAAGAGCTTCAAGCCCTGGAGCGTGACGCATAAAAATTTTCGTCACTGGAAAGCTACCCTGGGTTTTTTAAAATTTCGTTGTTTTTAACCTTTTTGGCTTTATAATAATAATCTCTTTTTAATATCTAATTCAATTTTAAATAAATTATTTTAAAAATCCATCCTTAACCATAAAAAACACGTTTGAAGCACGAAAACCAAAAGAGGGTTGGTGCATGAGGGGCAAGGGGAAAGAAAAACGGAGTAGCTCAGGTGCATAACGCTTTCCGTCACTGGAACGCCATAAAGTAGAACGAAATGCTCCTGAGCTACTCGGGAGCGCTCTATTTGCGTCACTGGAAAGCCACTCGGGTGTCAACGATTTTATTAAACAAGCCATTACTCCTTAAGTCGCGTCCAAACTTGATACAATTCGCCGTGCCACTCCAAGCCGCATAACGCGCCATATATGGGATGAATGGCAACAATATATCGATTATTTTTAAATATCGGTATATCGGAAATCAAATATCGATAATCCTCACTGATAATAAACTTCTTGATATATCGATTTATTATTTATTATCAAATCATTAATTACTGTTTGTAACGTTTTAAAAAAATTGTAAACAGAAAAGATTTTTTAAAAAGGCACTGATTAAACGACCGCCGGCGGTTTTTGCTCAATTATAAGAAGAAACGCTGTCCGTTGATTTTTTATATCTATGGATATGAAAACCGCCGAAATTTATAATTAATTTGCTATTACCGTGGGTTTTTACTTATTTTATCGATAGAAGCCGCCGTCCGGCGGTTTTGTTTATAAAAACTTTTGAAAACCGCCAAATATTAGTTAAAGTTATCCTAATATTATTAATTATTTGTTTAATTGTTTAATATTATTTTTATTATTAATCAACAAACAAAAACAAAAGTGGGAGACACGTTTGGCACCTACGAAGATTTTGTCGAAGCTCTTCATAAATTAAAAATATGTACGAGTATTTGAGCGGCAAGAAAAACACTGATCGTTTTATAGAACTTAAAGCAAAGTATTACCAATTAAGGTATGCATGTATTAAGAGTGAAATAAACTTTTAAATTCTCAGAAAAAGAAAAAAAGTTACAAGATAAATAATTCATAAACACTTGCCTATGTCTTTAATCATATTATCAAGGTTTAAAATATGTATTAAAGTTCTTCCATAGCTTCAAGGTTACGAGTGTCGACCCGTAAGCCACAAGGTTCAGAGTTCGATTTCGGAGAGAGGTAAATAACTTTTTTTTACTTTTTCTATCTTGATAACTTTCTATACATTTTTTTAAAATTTATTTTATTGTGCATAATTTAATTTTCAGATAACTATGTTTCCATTTTTTAAGAATTTTAAGTTATATCTTATTGCTAACTTAAATGCTGAAGATGACGTCCTGATAAGTTATTTCTTCGCCTTTCCTGCAAAACCGCCGAATGGCGGCTTCTATCGAAAAATAAGTAAAAACCGCCGGTAATAACAAATTAATTATAATTTTCGGCGGCTTTCATATACGTAGATATAAAATCCGCCGGATGGAGGTTTTTTCTTATAATTAAGCAAAAACCGCCGGCGGTCGTTTAGCCGGTACTTTTTAAAAAACATATTATTTTTAGGGAAGTGATAATACAAAATATGCTTTTAAAAACATTTAATAAATTTGAAAAAGCTCTTGTAATTTGTGTCGTAAATGTAGCTAAAACCTGTAAAAATTTAATAATAGCCCGATGAGAAATTCCACAACGTCCATTAGCAGACATATTATATAAAAACAGACATTATCCAACCTAGCTTCACGCTGCCTCAAATATGGCTCGTATCAGAGGCGAATCGATGGACTCGATGTAAATTCCGGAGGAAATTTTGCTTTTAATTTAGTAAAGCCATTCTTATACCGTGAATTCCTTTACGTCAGGCACTTCGAAATTCAAGACAATCGGACTGGAATATATTACATTGACTACGTGAATATTGAATCTATATGTGATGAATGAGACAGTGCTGCTTAAGTTACCAGAGGCGGTCACATCAACTTTCCAAGTTGGGGCTCAAAGAAAAATGCAAAATTCTGCCCGACCCAACAAGAAAATTAAATTTTGAGGAAGGTTCAAATTTTGAAGAGCAAAAAAAGGTCCTCATCTCTTTTTTATTGTTTCCTTTTATTTCTTCAATACTAAAAACTTGATTCTGATCTTTTCTTTCTCCCTTTCCATACATCTTTGAAAAGCAAAAAAGCCACTTTTCAATTACCCTTGGGGGAGGGGCATATTACCATTAAATGCTCATATTTGCAACAATGTATGTAAACATATATTGCAACGCAATGGAAAGAAATAATTGCTTACGATGTTTTGTCAAAAACCCATTGATACGGCGGTATAAATATTCCTAGTAGACTCGTCAAAAGAAACCCCCTAAAAGGTTTTAAAAGTGTTCTTATCATAAAGTTCATTTTATTACTGGCTAAGAAAGTAGTGTTTTTAAAATTGCATAAATAGTGTTTGACAACTTTTCGACAGTAGGTATGGCACCCCGTGCCCTCCGTCCGCGGTCTGACCGTGACGCTCATAAGCTACAGTACTTTGAACGGAAAACCAGGACGGGGTGTTGACAAATTCTTTTCGATAATGCGGATAGTCTGTTTGGCGCCAGGCGCGTACACCTCGATTTTCTTGCGCACAAACCTGTTTTTTCGCCCATGAAATGTAACTTTTGTTTGGCGCAGGAAATAATACTGGCAATTTATCGAGATCAGTGTGCATGTTCGCATTTCAAGCAGCGACATCCGTATAGGGACGTTTGGGACTTACGAAGATGAACAAAAAAATTGTATTTATATTTGAGAATGGGCAAGGTCGTGCCTACCGGGTGGTGCAAGGCACTAGGGCGCCACTCACCCTATAGAAACGGCCCTAAGAATGGGCAAGTCAACAAATGAAAAAGATGCTATAATATTTTATTATTAGAATTCTGGTACATTCATTGTACAAGTTGGTTTTTGGATTATTTTTTTAAAAGTTAATAAATTAAAAAGTTATAGACATTTAAACTGTGATCACATGTTATTGGACGCACTGTACTTAAGTATGTTAATAATTGTTTAGGTATGTTGATAATATTACTTTAAATATCCAGACTTTTTAAAAATTACACTGTTTTACCTTTTGAAACCACTTTAAAAATGTCAGTTGTGGGCAAAACGTTTTAAAGTTCTGAGCACTAAAAATGTTTGAATAAAACGTTTCTAAGAGTCATAGGTAAGGTGGTTACTTAAACCGCTTAATAGACATTAAATACTATAACAATAACATTCCATTACAACTAGCTTAAAGTAAGAATTGCAAAAATATTGTATATTATAAAATTTGACATCTAGTTTAGGTATACTTATAATAAAATAGTTAAAAAGTACAATAAAGCCACAAAAAACTAAACGCTTACGGCAGGCAAACAAATAATTATTAAGGTTAGAATATCTTTACCTATTTTTCGGCGGTTTTTAATAGTTTTTATAAGCAAAACCGCCAAACGGCGGCTTCTATCGATAAATTAAGTAAAAACTGCCGGTAATAACAAGTTACCTATAATTTTCGGCGTCTTTCATATACGTGGATATAAAAACCGCCAGACGGCGGCTTTATTCTTATAATTAAGCAAAAACCGCCGGCGATCGTTTAGCCAGTACCTTTTAAAAAACATAATATTTTTAGGAAAGTGATAATACAAAATATGCTTTTAAAAACATTTAATAAATTTGAAAAAGCTCTTTGTAATTTGATGTTGTAAATGTAGCTAAAAACTGTAAAAATTTAATAATAGCCCGATGAGAAATTCCGCAACGTCCATTAGCAGACATATTATATAAAAAACAGACATTATCCAACCTAGCTTCACGCTGCCTCAAATATGGCTCGTATCAGAGGCGAATCGATGGACTCGATGTAAATTCCGGAGGAAATTTTTGCTTTTAATTTAGTAAAGCCATTCTTATACCGTGAATTCCTTTACGTCAGGCAGTTCGAAATTTAAGACAATCGGGCTGGAATATATTACATTGACTACGTGAATATTGAATCTATATGTCATGAATGAGACAGTGCTGCTTAAGTTACCAGAGGCGGTCACATCAACTTTCCAAGTTGGGGCTCAAAGAAAAGTGCGAAAATCTGCCTGACCCAACAAGAAAATTAAATTTTGAGGAAGGTTCAAATTTTGAAGAGCAAAAAAGGTCCTCATTTCTTTTTATTATTTCCTTTTATTTCTTCAATACTAAAAACTTGATTCTGATCTTTTCTTTCTCCCTTTCCATACATCTTTGAAAAGCAAAAAAAAAGCCACTTTTCAATTACCCTTGGGGGGCATATTACCATTAAATACCCATATTTGCAACAATGTATGTAAAAATATATTGCAACGCAATGGAAAGAAAAAATCGATTTTCGTAAAATTGACGATAGTCGCTTACGATGTTTTGTCAAAAA